>JAURVB010008902.1:0-19664 GCA_033002965.1 Piper betle
AAAAAATCACTAGCATACTCTTATATATTCTGATAACTCATTCTGTTCTGCTGTGTTCATGACGTTATCATCATATACTTGGGTACGCATGACCCTCATAGCTCATACACGCGACCGGCGTCGGCTCGGTACACGTGTCCCGAAACTGACTCAACTCGAAAAAAATAACGGTCGACCCGACCGGTTCTGAATATAAAACCCTAACTCGAATCGTGGGTTTTACATATACAATAGGCCCGAAGGCAACGTGAGCTAGATCTGAAGTTCGAAAACAAACTCGAGGGATCTCATCCTCGAGGGTTATTAATTCGGAAAACTGTTGGCTAAATGGCCCAAGTTAAGTGGGATCCGATAAAACGCCATCTAACACGTCCTGCATGTAATAAATCAAATACACAGTAGAATAGCGTAAAACAGAGAACGAGTCCTAAATGGACCTGGTAGAAGCTCCAAACGTGTCCTCGTGCCTAGGCGGCGAACTCCTACTCCGTACCTACACATCGAAACTAAATACTAACGCCCGCTCATGATGCAGTCATACATTCTATATCACACATACATCCATCACGCATTAATCAACACAGATCAACCTATATCAATTCTAGCAAGCCTACTTAGGCTAGTTTGCATTAGATCATGATCATTACCTAGTTACCCTAATTAATTTCTTAGCCTCCATTTTTAACACCACTCAATCAAACAAATTTTATATTTTATCCTTAATCAATTCTACATTTATATATATAATTATAACACTCAATTCACCAATCCTAGCATGCAATTCTAATAATCAATACTTTTAAATAATTAAATTAGAATAAATTATACATCGCGTGATTCATGGCTCGAATTCGGCACCCTATGGCGTCCGAAGCTCGATAGGGTTCGATCGGGGGATACGGCGGAAGATCAGGTGATTTCCGACGAATTTTTGCGAATCCGATTTTTCGGCGACTTCCAGCGGTTTTCCGACGACTATCCCGGCGGTTTTCCGGTGGCTGTTCCGGTGGGGCAATCGGGGGTAAGGGTTAGCACCGGCTCGGCGAGCTCGTCCCAATGGCGGTGACGGCAAAGGCGGCCGCGGCGGCGATGACAGCCAGCGGCAGCGTCGAGTTCGGTCAGGGCGGTCGGTCGCTCTGATCATGGCCGACTTTGACGGCGGCGCTAGGTAAGGGGAAACGTCGGGGAGGTCAAGGGGGTGGTCATCGGTGTCACGGCCGCGGTGGCGCGGCCTGGACAACGGCGAATCTACAAGGGGAGTGTCGCGGCTTGTGGGGCGATTCCAACATCGTGGCGGCGAGACGATGGCCGGGGTTGGCGAGGGCGGCACGGCGACAACACGGCAAGGCGGGGCGACATTGATCGGCGGTGGCGGCGACACATACAGTGGGCGGCGGTAGGGTTTTGGGAGGGGAAAAGTGTCGAGAAGGAGAAAAACACACCAGTGGCAATTTCGTAAATAAGTATTGACTCGATTCCTACTCGAGTCAAAATAATAACTAATTTATAATAAATTCAAAAAAAAATCTAGAATAATATAGAATAATCCTATAAAATAAAACAAACACAACAACATCCAAATGACATGCTCTATAACTAATAACCCACCTGAATATGATCCAACACATCCTAATGCGTTATTCGGCCTAAAACTATTTCTACGATTAAACATATAAAAAGAAAAAAATACTGCATATTTTCATATCTTTTGATAACTCGTTTCTCACCTTCTTCTCGACGTTATCATCATATATTCAGGTACACCTGACTCTCATCACTCATAACTCACGGCTGGCCTCGATTCAGCACGTGGTTCATGAAATTGACTCGACTCGAACCAACAGTTGAACCGACTGATTCGGTAACGTAAAACCCTGACTCGAGTCACGGGTTTTACAAGTGTACTATAACTCGCTAAGGGTCTGGAAGTGGAAAATTTGGGCTAGTAACTTTATTTTGCTGGTAGGGGGAAAACAATGTAGATTATATATTATTAAGAAACAAACACAATTTTAAAACTAATATAGAATTTTTTTGCCATATTACTCTAAGAGGAAGATAATAACAAGGTAAGACACTCAGATCTAATTCAGGTACTACAGGTAAGACACTCAGATCTAGTTCAGGTACTACTGTAATTTGAGCATAAATCTCATTAGTTTCAGGCTTAGCCTATATTGAAAATAGAAGATTTAATTTTAAAAAATAAAAACTCCACCAAATACATTATACTCAAAGAAGAAATTTACCTTTAGTTGCACATTGAGAACCTTGCAAAGAATTTTAGAAGGTAAGTTGAAAAGAGACATTTGCTGATCAAACCCCGGCCGTGTTGAGGCTTCAAGCTACAATGAAAAAACCAAGATATTATCAGATCAGGAAGGAGACAGTGTAATCCAATCCAAATCTCTCTCTAGAACAAAATTAGCCTTGTTGACTCATACGAGTGTTTCTATAAACAGTACATTATGATGAGTACAAATTAGCTCCATTTCCAGGTTTATCGTTCAATAAAAAAATCTCCCTAATCATTATTATACCTGCTCCATGTGACCTATTGTTCTGCCGAGGGAAGTGACCAAAGGTCTTGCACATGCATGCTATAGTTCCATGGACAATAACGTTTCCCCCAGGCCACCTAAACAGAATTCAAACACAAACATTAGACAAAATAATTACACGCGCTAAGTGTAGTGACATCAGTCTTTGTCAACGTCCTCTAAACCCAAATCAAAGCAACCCTCTCTTACAGTACCTCCTCACGAGCAAAGCACATGCCATCATCGTAAAGATAAGAGGGTGCCCACAGACAACAGGTTGGACATCAAGGCTAGAGAAGAAGGCAATGGAAGCACTACAAATTGTGATCAGGAGAGTGGCATAGATGGGAGTACCAGTCTTTTGATGCACCAGTGCAAACATTGCGGGAACCATGTGTGCTCTTGCTATGTGTGTTATATACCTTGCCTGCCCACGTTCTCCGATCATGAGTACAGTGGTCATCCCTTGAGAGCCCCCAGTGCCACCAGGTACTTCGCCCATCTCATCCCCACGCTCTGGAAAGCAATGGCGTATGCCGCATTGAGATCAATCCCGTTGTACTGCTGCTTCTTACTGAGCGACAGAGCCATCAAGCAGTAAATCACAGTGATGATTGACATGAACCCAAGAAGCGCGAGAGGCATGTCTCTTGATGTGTTCTTGGTCTGCTCTGTCACGGTTGCAATGTTGTCAAAGCCACCATAGACAAACACCCACTTGATCCCAAATGGCAGGAACGGTTTCATGTTCTCTGGATCGGCATGGATGAAACCTGCAATGATCACAAATAGGATCACGACTGTGTTGACGGCCGACGCTACCCAATTGACAATCGAAGTGTTCCTCGTGCTAATCATCGCAATTGTTGACTCTATGATTAGCATAATCACTGCTATTGGGTTAAGAAAATTGAAATCTTTGGCGAGATTGATGTTTCTACGCAAAGAATTGGATGGACGGTTGATAAGGGTTGCGAAGTACGCAGTCTATGACCTCGCCACAGCGGCGCCTCTGACTATTGACTCCAGAAGGAGGTTGGTTGCGGCGATGAATGCGGCGAAGTTGCCGAGCTCGACCTGGAGGTAGACAAAGGAGCCGCCGGTGATGGGGATCTTGACGGCGAACTCCGTGTAGCTGAAGATGAAGAGCATGGAGAGGCCGGAGGCTACGTAGGAGAGGACAATGGTGGGACAGATTGGCGGCGGGCTTCTTGATCGGGGAGGACGAAGATGTCAGCGCTGATCTGGGAGCTGAAGCCATGCTAGATGCAGTAAACTTGTTTTGTTTAAGTGAGGGTGTCGTCCGGGCCGAGAAGGACGGCTATGGGTAGGGGATAATGGTCGGAGAGGATGGCTCCTGTCTGCCACAGCAGTGGCAGCCACGGCCAGAAGAAGAGGGCAACCTGGAGAGGAAGAGGCACATTTTGGACAACGTCCAAAAAATTAGGGAAGTGAGGGCATGGTCCAAGCAAAGAAGGACGGCGATGGGTTAGGAAAGGTGGTCGGAAAGGAAAGCTCCCGTTGGTTACAGTGGCGGTAGCAGCGGCCAAAAAAAGAGGGCGGCCGGGAGAGAAAAAGGAAGAGGCAACCTTTGGGTTCAGGAGAAAATGTTTACAATGATAGTTTTATAAATAAAATTTGACTAATTTTAGACTTGAGTTAATAATAATAAAATAAATCTTAAAAATACTAAATAAAATATTATATAATTAAATTAAAATAAGTTATGATATATAATTAAATTACTGTGGCAGAGATTTTATATAAGTAGCATACTCATGTTAACTAAAATTGATTTTAGTCATTTTATTGTTATAAAATTTTTGTGTAAAATTTATATTAATAATTAATAATAAGATTTATTTAAGATTTTAAATATATTTTGAATAGTCAAGTGATATTATATATATTATTATATTTTATTATTAAATCGAGTTCGAGTCGAACTATAAGTCGATTTTGAATTAAGTTCGAATTATAGCCGGTAAATTCGATTTTGAATTAAATTAGACCCCAAATATTTAAATATCAAAGTTTAAATGCGAGAAAAATAGAACCGAAGGCTAACGACGAGTTTGCACGTTCAGCCCTAGTTATACACACACATGTTCTTTTTTTAAGCTCGGGATCGAAACCCAAGAACATCTCAAAAAGACAAAAGCAGCAGCGACGTCCTTGAGTCTAGATTGTCAGAATTGCTGCTCACAGCAGCCTCCCCTGTGAGCTGGAGAGTCATGACCTTCTCGTGTTGTCGCGTGAGCTTCGGACGATGAATTGGAGATAGACAAAGCTCCAGTTTGATTAGCAATGGAGGTAAGGTTGCCGTGTGGGTATTTCATACAAATGTTAGACGATGGTTGGCCCATCAACCTTCCCTGCCGAGACAATATATCAAAGGATGATCTTCTGACGTGCTTATGATTTCTGGTAGTTGTGACAGAAAAGCTAGCATTTACTCGTCACAGCTCATCTCTTTTGTCAAACAAGGAATTGCAGTGTTACGTTAATCGCTCTCGTTCTAAAGATGGGAAACATGGAATCGATTGAACCAGCACAGCTCCAATGCTGGTTTCTTAAATAAACAAAGATGGAACGAGTTTTCACTCCAAGAGCAAGACCAAGCAAAAATCAAGAATAAAATTCCATGATCAAGTCTAAAAGGGTACCCCAATTAGACCCCATCCAATCTAAAAGGGTTGAACACAAACCAAATTTGCAGAATACCAGAATACTCGGCCATATATTTGATCCCATTCCTAGGCGTAAACCAGCTCAACTTTGCACCAAAATGCCCATATATTCCTATGTAAATAAATAATATTAGGAGGTATATATAATTCAATACATATGATATCGATACGATATAATGTGTTTCCTCAATCATCAACGATAATACTAACCAGACCAGCTCCCGCCCAAAACTAAAAGAAAGGCTTCAACACACGTCATTCCCCTCCAATCTCATCAACTCCAGTAATTTCAAATCTCTCAACTTATCTTAAACATCGTCATTTGACTCTATCACCAAAGTTTCTTTTTCCCCATTTTTTCCTGCTTGCTGCAGCAATTCAAAATGATTTCCAGAAACGAAAAATTGCCTCGAACATTAAAGCAAACACATTATATCTTATCTATCGCTCAAATGAACATATATAACCTTGATGAATTAATAAAAGACAGACCAAAACTGTTGCAGTCAGGACACCAAAAATCATCAGTTTTTGGCTTCAATATCCCACAACAGAGAACCTTACTCCTATATCCCCGTCATCTTCCTTTAGATTTCAGCTTTGTCACTCTCTTTACTTGATTATTCTTGGTAAACTTCTGCTTCCCCTCCTGGAAAAAAGAGTACAAGCCATCACTACAATATCACACAACTAGCTCTCAAGTTAAAAACTCAAAAGTCTAAACGAAGATGGTTGCTCTTTTAGGTTCATCAGAAGAATAAAAGAACTAGGTAAGAAAAAAGAATGAATATAAATCTTTCATTTGGTTTTTTTTAGTGTAGCTGCTATCAAATAGTTCTTTTTTTTTAAAAAAAATAAAGAATCCTAAAATTAGAGCTAACTATCTTGTCCATCATATTCAGGTGCTATATGAAAATTCATAAAGTATTAATGGCGCAAATCAGAGGAGTGGAAAATAGTATTCCAAATTGCCTTAGACAGATGGTGATGGAATTAACAACTGATAACTTCCAAAAACAAAATGAAGAAAGTAGCTTGAGAAAATGGGGAAAATAGACCTACAGAAGCAACTCCAGTAAAAGACAATGGCTAGATTCCTGGTAAAGATTCATGTCCTAATCTTCGAGGACAATGATGGCGAACAACTAATTCCTTGAAAAAGATCAACTTTAGCATCTTAGTTTAGTGTTCCAAATAATTGGAACTGCTCTTACTAGATTGAGACTCAAAAGCAACCATCAAAAGATGTGGAAGCCTAGTAAAAGATAGTTTAATCTAATTCAGTATACCCACATTTACATCCCAAGTTCAGGGTGAACTTAGCAAATAGGCATAAAGCCAGGCTGTATACTCCAAAGACAAGGGAAATCAAAATCCTAAAAGTAGAAAAATATGTAATAAAGGTGATGAAAAGGCTATTTTCAGGACAATTGATGGGATAATTGACATATATTTTCCATTACTATGCAATCCAGCTTCCTCAAGCACTCAATTTTGGCAAAAGAAACTGAAAGGACCGTGACTAATCAACCAAGAAAACAAGTTTTGCGCTCTGCCACTAACTCTCCTTGCAATTATTTTGCTCATCATTTGCTACCTCCATTTGATGTAGTAGGCTAGCAGCTAAGAATCCTTATATCAAATTTTACCCCTACAAGATGTGAAGACGAAGAAGCTAGGAAGATATATGGGACTTCATTTGGAGCACCTCAAAAAATGCCCAAAATTTTGGAGGAACCACAGCAGATTAAATCATTGAAAGAGAACATAATCAAGCCTGAACTGACCTTTGATAAATTTTTTTTAGAGGATAACTTTCTTTTCTTCCGTTCTACTGGTGTTGCTGGGTCCACCACAACTCCACCAAGTTTATCATCCTGCAAGCTAAAATTGTGGATTCGCTTCGTCTCTCTCTTTGTGGAACATTTTTCCCACTTGTTTCCCTCGGAGAAGCAACCTCAGTTTCGAGTACCTTTGATTGGCCCACATTGTTTATGGAAGCCTCACCCATCTGCTTAATGTGTGGATAGAAGGGCAGAAGTTAAATGTTGGCAAAAGTTTCAAATGAAAGTGGCATTCAGTGCATGCAATACAATATCTTTTACACATAGAGGCAGATAAATCAATGTGTCCATCACCCACTAATACCCTACAGGTGAATTCAGCAAAAATGCAGATTGGCAATGATGCAGCAGCTCTCCATAATTAAATGCATTTGCTATTAAACAAAAAAAATGTAAAATTGGAGTAGAGATTTTAAAAAATGTAAAAAGCAGACAAGAACACAACTACTAAAAGTAACTTCATTATGATTCAGCATCAGCCTTAAACCACAATATTCATGTAATGGATGTATGACAATGTCTTGAAACCATTTCATTAAGATACTGACTTTTAGTCAACAGAGATTCCAAAAGATCTGTGCTCTCTGTCTACTCAAGAATTTCCTCTTCCTACCTTCTTTGAAAGTATCCTAATTTTGCGGTATTTTGTGATCTTCACTAGGAACTGCTATACCCTTATTCTCCTCTGACTCGGATAGTTTTGCGTTAACCTTGGAATTACTCTTTTTTTAGCCCAAAGGAAAACCACATACCAATTTTAGAACATAATAGAAATCAATAAAGCTAAAAGAAAAAGACAGGGCAACACGTTTGAATTTTAAGCATGTTTAAGCAGTAATCTATAAAAAACACCTAAAAAGGCCAGTTTAGTGAATAATCCACGGGAAATGTCCCCACTTTATGGTAGAAGAGAGTAAAGAAATAAGTTCCATGTCCCAAATCCCATATGATGGTGATGGATCATCCATCTAAAGCCATACACTGCCACCTTTACCATAGATTGATCCAAGTTTGACTACACACAAGTACCTTAGCAACAAAAAATCCATCCATAGAAACAGATAAATCAATGTGTCCATCATCCACTTATACCCTACAGGTGAATTCAGCAAAAATGCAGATTAGCAATGATGCAGGAGCTCACCATAATTAAGTACCTCAGCAACAAAAAATCCATCCATATTGTGAACATGAGGATAAAACCATCTCGTCTTTTCCAATGAAGAATGAAATCGATGCTCCCTGTAACGGACATACCTGAAGATGAAAGCAGCAAAGAAAACATTACACACTTATTTGCTGCAACTTAAATGCAACAAATGCAGCACACAAAACTCACCCAGGGCGCCGCGCCCAAAATCAAGACCACATGGTCAATAACTGCTTCATTCGGCAGCTTTCACTAATCAGTTGTATTCCATGTTTTATTCCATAAGATATATGTTAAGTTTCCAATAATAAAAATCACAAACCTCAGGAATCATGATTGAGCAGGTTGAGTAAACTATGTATCCAACAGATTTTGACTTAGCATCCAACATATCAATTGCTGCAAGGATCAGTTGCTGAAAAAAAAAATATTTTGAACATGAACTGCTATTTGCATGCATCACAGAAAATATATTTTCATAAAGAAAAAAGTAGCCAGTACCTTTTGCAAATTAGCACATTTATAAATATCTTCATTTTTAGAGGATTTCACTGATTCGTCTTTTGAGATAACCTAAATATGAACTCACAGGAGGTCAAAATAAAAAAAGCATGCATAAGGGGAAAGACAAGAAAGAAGAACCCCTGTTCCACTAAGGGGCATCCAGCAGCACTCTGTCAACAGAGTTCATCCCCAAAACCTTAGGCAGCTGTAACCAGGAAAATAGTAAGCCAAATTACATTTCCATGGCAAACGTGGACTTTTCCTCAGCATGGATAATTATATCTGCATAAGTAGTGAACACTAGTGAGAGGCTGAAAAGGAGTCACTAACCTCTTTGCCTTCATAATTGCAGACAATAGCATTGCTAACAAACAGAGTCACTAACAATAGCGCTGTAAATTTGCACAAAGGGACTTGAGTCGAGATGCTTTGATCTCATTTGCATTAACAACACCTAAATTACACAAAAGAAAGATGCTTAACAAAAACTTCGAGCAAACAAGGTAAATACAAAATCATCATTACATCTCCCTTCACATAATACAGCATATACGACAGCTTTAACCATTTAAGGAACGAGCTCCACATAATTTCTAAAGAAAATTAGGGAAAAAAAAGAAAAGAAAATGAAAATGAAGCAACATACCATGTAGTGTCCAGCCATGTATTCAGGAGTTGCACCAATAGGTACTTGTGAACCATACACAACCAACCCAACCTTCAAATACAAAAATAAGCTAACTGAAAAGACCATCAAATATATTAAAAATATGCAAATAAATCTCCTAATACGCTTACCTTAGACCACTTACTCAATGGATCTAAATTCACCTCTCTGTTAATTAAAACTCCAGCCAGATCCCTGCGACGTGTCTACACTTAAAGCACAAGAGCACAGATATATAAAATGATCACATGACACACAAAAAATGACTTCTAAAGGAACAAATGCCGAACACCACACCTTTAAAGTGTTTGTACGCAAACAACTTGGACGAGGCTTTTCGAATGCTTCAATGAGCTCCAGCAGTTCTACAACTGGGAACATCTACATATTTCACAACTCAACTAAATGATAAGATTTTTTTAAAAAAAATGAAAAACATTCAGCAGCAAAGAGGTTTTTGTGGTACCTCAACTAGTACACCAATAAGGAAATCATTATAACCATAATAAGATGCTAGGTCCAACTTAAGCTGTTTGACATAATCCTTCCGCGGGGAACCCTCTTGCTTCAAACTTTTGAAGTTAGAAAGAACTCGACCAACTGCACCAAAAACAATCAGAAACTTAGAAAAAATGGATCAGAATATTTTCTTTAATCCTTTGTTTATAAACAACAGTCAGCATACTTTCTTTGATCCTTTGTTGAAGCTTTGAAAGGTCTGGAGGCTGTTGAGCTTCTTCTTCAAGCTCCTACATATATGAATATAAAACACACTAATGTCGCCATCAGAAGAAACATCAGAATCGGAACTGTTTTCCACCTCGTCTTCTACAACAACTTCTGAAGCGGATATAAGAATGTCAATGAAGTTCAATACATCTAACACTACCTCCATCTTGACAAAGTGAACTACAACTTAGGGAATGGGAAAAAACAGAGAAGATAGAAGTAGGAGTACCAAATGGGGGCGCTAACCTTGAGAGGGACGTCGAGCTTTCTTGGCGCCCATGGCAAGGGAGGGAGGGGACGACAACAGAGGTCCAGATCATGGTACTTTTCAAGGTGTAATATTAGAGCAAGTGCCCCATTTTTTCAGCGTCTGTGATGCCAGCTAATTTTGAAGGACCATGAGATGAACATCCCATAGAATAAAATGTGCGTAATTTGTCAACTGTGATAGATCTATCATGGAAGAAGAAAAGAAGAACAGAAACACTTGCTTAAGTCAACAGATGAACACGTAATGTCATCTACGAAGGGAATGTAAACAATGTATTTGGAACTAAAAGTCATGGCAGCTTTCCACTATCAACAAAGGTCTGGATAATATGCTTTTCTGTACTTCGTTTTGGGCCAGGTAGTTGGGGGCTGCTGCTTGTCGTTTATTTCATGTACACCTAAATTTGCATGATATCTTTTGAGCTAAGAACAATTTAAAATTCATTGTTGAATGACAAGCATATAATTCTACTCACACGCAGAAAGAGGTAAGGAAAAGTCGGTGATCTGTTTACATTAGTCTCTCTCTGCTCAACAATGAGAAAGACCCAGAACTTTTTTTCCCATCTGAACAGAGCAGGTCCACACAAAATGGCCGGCTGTGATGAATTGCCACCTTTTGCTTTGCATCTGAATATTAAAGATCTTTAGCATGAGGACAAGGCATTTGGTAACTTCAAATGCAATTGGAACATTGCCAACCTCACTAATTGATTCCTATGTATATCCACACCCAAGTCCTTTGGCCTTCTTCCAACAAACATTAGGCAAGTCTGCCAGCCATGTCTTCCCTCAAAGTCTTTCTCCTTTATCTCCTCTTGCTCCAAGCTTGCTTCTTCTCAATTGCCCTTGGTGGCTCCTCTGATGTTCTTCACAAGGTACCATCTATTCAATTCTCAAAATTTTAAGCTCCTGCTTATGTGTATAATCACTGATACGTGTTTGTGGCTGTTTGTTGAATTATGATCTTCTCTGTAAGGATGTGATGCATGTGGAAATGGGGAAGGGAGAGGGGGCAGCACTGCTAGATTACGGTGATCCTGAGCCAAATCCTGGACATGACCCAAAGACTCCATCTCTATCTTCTTCTACCAGTAAGGGTGGGAAAGGTCATTGAGATCGTCCTCCATCTTACGATACGCAAGAAGCTTGAGCAAGCAAATTAGTCAAATACTCTTTAAATATACTCATTTGATGTTAAAGATATACTTGTTTGGTTTCTCAGTTTGGTCGTACGTAGGAGTCTGTTGGCCCACGTACTGATTTCTTTGTTTAGCAATATTTCTGGGCATGTCAATTAGAAGTTCAAATTTGAGCTGATAAAGCACTGGTATATCTGCATGCTAACCCGCTATAATGTTTTGAATGTGGTGCACTCTCGTTTTTACTAGTCTATGATTATTGGTTTCTGTACTATATTTTGCGAGTGTTTGTATGTGGAACTCAAGAAATTTGAAGGTCTGAGTTGCAAAAACTATCAGTCTGCCGACTATTTTCAAGACGATTCAGCACTCTCTTTTGTGTCATAACGATTCAGAATAAGAATGAAACAGAAAAATGATATGCATGAGGAATAAACTTCCATAATCTGAGGAAAGATGTTGATCAAATTCTCATTGACAGAGACGCGATAGAGCCAAACCCAGGTAATCTGAGGCAAGAACATGTCAGCTACAAGGCCAAGAAAAATAAATTTGTGATTCAGATAAGAAATAAATAAATATGATAATCAGACCTCTGTGAGGATGATCAGGGAGTCCGGCCGGTGGTGTAACTGAAGAACAGGCATGCAAGACAAAATATTGAACCATAATACCAATCAAAATGATATAAACAAAACCAATCGTTCAGAGATCAAACCCGAGAATTCATCCAGCATGAGAAAATGTGCGTAATTTGTCAATTACTAAGCCGGCAATAAAGCTGTAAGACCAAGGCCTGTGTTATACACACACATGTTCTTTTTTAAGCTCGGGATCGAAACCCAAGAACATCTCAAAAAGACAAAAACAGCAGCGACGTCCTTGAGTCTTGATTGTAGCATGAGCTTCGGACGATGGATTGGAGACAGACAAAGCTCCAGTTTGATTAGGAATGGAGGTATGTTTCAGAGGACGTGCACCGCTGCAATTTTTTATCGGTGTTGTGGATAGGTTGCCGTGTGGGTATTTCAGACAGATGATAGACGATGGTTTGCCCATCAACCTTCACTGCCGGGACAATATATCAAAGAGTGACCTCCTCCACGTGCTTATGATTTCTTCCTCATCTGATTGACGGTTATGACAGAAAAGCTAGCATTTACTCGCCACAGCTCAGCTCTTTTGTCAAACAAGGAATTGCAATGTTACGATAATCCCTCAATGGAGTTGAGAGCTCGCAGATGTCAAGTGAAAAATGTTTACTTATCATTCTTATAGATGTGAGCAATTTGTGGGACGAGCGGATCATCTGAGTTAGGATCAGTCAACAAGGAGCAGATAGACAGCAGCACCTGCACCAGAACTTGCCTTGTTAGCCGGTTGCATTAATGACACACACCCGTGTAACAGAAGGCAAATATTATGGCAGGTTCTTTTTGTGTAACACCTTGATTGGTGATCTTGGGAACTTAATGGTTAAGATAGAAATCTATAGTAAGCCAAGTCCAAGTGATTACATGGGAAGCAGCGACTAGTGAGGATGGAAACAACTGGTTCTAGCAAAATTAGCCAACTTATTTGGCCTAGGCGAAAAGATGAGGAAGGGGACATTTACAAAAGAAATGAAGCCATCAAAAGGTAATAAAAAGAAGGGGACGTGAAATAGAAGTGAAGTTGAGTTGGAGGCAAAAAATTTTGCAACATGGAGGTAGGTTATAGGGCTCTCAATATTCTTTTTTTAAAACAAACTCGCTTTATCACATACTCTATTTTGTGTATATGGTAAGTTGGTTGTGTACTGCTTTGCCTATCTTCGAACTTGTCAAACTGTGATAAAGCGAGCTTGGACGTTGATGATTGTTGATTGTATTATAGCAAGTCAATTTTCACACCATATTTGGCAGAGTCGAATGGTTGATGCATTGAGCATGCTGGGGTGATAATTGTTCATCCCATCAAGTTTTATCTTGATTTCTGATACCGCAGTTTCTTAGCCTGCGCTGCATTTGTCTGTCTAGATAAGGATCTTACTCAACGTGACAATGAGCTCTACAAAATGTTCTAATTTCCGTCTAGACATCGAGGCTTGCAGAAATTCCCATGATGAGTTATTGAATTTTTTTGCGGTTTTAAGCACAAGTTTTAACTATAATTTGAGTGGGTGATTGTAGTTAAAAACAATATTTTGTGTATTATTAATTATCTTCTTTACCTGAGCATGGCATGTGAAAGCCAACCATTGAAAAAAAATTGGACAAATTTTTCACAGATTTAACGTAAGAAACATGTGGCTGCTTGAACTCTCTTTATGGTTGAGATAAAAAACAGGTGATAAGACGCTGTTGCTCTTGCCAACCAAAGAAAAAAGCATAATTAAAGAATAAACAAGGCTACCACAACTCTTGAATTGTGTGGATGCACCAAATCACCAACCTCTTTCATGGTGATGAAACTAATCCGTTACAAATAATTGATGATTATTACAATAGAAGAAGTTGAGAAATCTGAAGTGTTTACAAATCACAGCTAATTAAGTAGTCTCAGATGAGAGGGGATGGATGCATGGCGCAGATCAGGAAATGAGAAGCCAATCGATCCATTGGTTGCAAAAATTTTAAACTTGGTGATACAGTAGTGCAAGGTACCATCAACCTGCCTGCCCAATAGGTTCCTTTCTTCCCCACATGCGCAAACGGTGCTTGCATCCAAGCAACACAAGAGTCATGACAATTGGCCAAATGCCTAAAACACAAGTCGAAAATTTATTTGCACGGAAAATAATCTCAAGTTGCTTATATATTTCAAGAGTGCTTATTTATATCCAAAACAACAAATTATTACCATTAATAAATAAATATGCATATGGTTAACGAATCTTAGCTGCTATTTACTACCAAAGCTAATAAACTTTTACAAACTAAAAATAAAAAAAGCTCACAGATTTTGCATAACATCCAACGAGAAGCCAAAATTTTGCATAACAAAAGGAAGAGAAAAAAATACTCATATCATTTTTGTTGCTCAAATTAGCTATTTGGAAGTTGTAAAGTTAATTTATTGAGGCGGCACCACCAAATGATCTTAATTCACGAATGCATTACAAGCTGCGTAGTGATTGCCAATTTGTTCTGCCTTCCCTCTCTAATTGCTCCTCCAGTTTGGAACAGTTAACCACCCACAAACTTACAAGGTTGGGAGGTAAAACATCATGGGGGTGGATCTCGAGGTTGGGGCAATTAAGAAGTAGCAAATATTTTAGAGAAGTGAAGTTGCAAAATCCGTCGGGCAAGTTCCTCAAATTTCTACAATTTGTTATGAAAAGAAATTCAAGGTGATTAGCGGCACTGGCAGGTCTTGAGGGTCAAGGGTTTCCTAAGAGAGGTGAATTTGTGCAAATCATTGGTAACGACTCGTGCAATGGATCATTTGCATTTTAGGCAGCTACCATATGGGATTGTATGTTTTTCATTATTCTTAATTATTAGTTATATTTACCTTGTCTTTAACTACTTAACTGGTTTCACCGTTTTTTTATAATGAAAAAAATTGATTTGTTGGATGTGTTGTGTGGAGTGGAGAAATGAGCCGAGTATAGTTTAGGTTTTGCTCAGGATTAGTAAATATTCAAGTTTGGGGTGTGATAACTCTTTAAAAGAGTTATTATTCTTTGCATTTTATATTGAATTTTTATCATATTTTGAGTGATTTTTATTTCAATTTTATTAGTTTAAAATTTTATTAAATATTATTAATAATGCCATAAATTATTATGATTTTGGTTTAAAAAGTGCTAATTAATATTATTTTTGTAGGGTATAAGAATTAGAAGACGATCCAGAATGAATTTGAACGAAATCGGACCAAAAAGTGTAACATAGAAACTATAACCGAGAGTAGAGCGCTCGAGCGCTGGCCTTTTGGTTAAGAAAAATTTTTGGCCGAGAGCTAAGTGCGGGCGGCGAGAAAAAATGATTTCTTTGATATTTCTAGAAATCTTGGTAGACCCCACTTGAAATATTTGGGTGAATTTTTTATAAACTTGATTAGGGTTTAAAAGAGAAGAGGAAGAAAAAACAATGCTGAACGACGAAGCGACGACACGAAAGATGAGAAGGAATGACGAAGAAGTTGGATCAGAAGAAGAAGATATTTTCCCAAAAAAGTTTTTCTTTATTTTGATTTAATTTTTTTGTACTTAAATGATGTCTTTCATATCACATATAAATTTCCTGAGTTTAATCGAATATTTTATAGAATAAATTCTTTTTAGGATTTTCAATGATACATAGTATATGGATTAATAAAGGTTGTTAATTTTTATCTATGTGTTTGGGATATTGGATCATCTATTTTATTCTGTTCTTAATACTATCATTAGACTGACCAGCTTAGAGGTTTAAATTTGTCATTGAATAAAATAGTCTTTATTCATATGTTTTGGGTGATTCACAGGTAAGATAGAGAGATATACTCATATGTCTTGGGTAATTGTTAAGTGCAAAACTTAAAGTATCATTTTGCATACATAATTTTATAGAAATATAGAAGTTGAGTGCAAGTGATAAGTTTACGGTGAATCGAGAGATATCATAAATAATTAATTCCCTTGGTTAATGATCCAAATGTGCAATTCATAGGTAAAAGTTATAACTTTAATCATATAGAGCACTAAGTGAAATTGAAAATCCTACGTTTGTCATCTTGAAGTTAATATTTAATTTAAATATTGCATGTTAGATTAATTTAATCTAAATTTATAATTAAATCACTCTTTGAATTTGCTTTCATTTAAGTATAATTAATTAAATTAGTTTTGGTAATTGATAATTTATACTACTAATTCCTCGTGGGATGATACGTTCTTATAACTTTTATTACTTAATTCGACACGTGCACTTGCATTATAATTTGCACGTTAGTATCTCATTTACATGTATCTCAGGGATTTCGGACTATTGGATTGCCCATGTGGGCCTAGTTTGATTTGAGTCACAGGTTTTCACCCGATTAAATTTAGAGTTTTGAGGCCCACTCAGCCTTTTTGCCTCAATTTTCCCTTATAGAGTCACTTTTAGGCCTCAAGTCAATTTCGATTTTAGAGTCTTGATCTGAGCTTTCTGTGTGTGTGTGTGTGTGTATATATATATATATATATAGGTGAGCCCAACTAGGCCACGAGTTATCAGATGGCTCGGATTCACCATGTGGTATGAACTAGACCGTTCAATAAAAATTGAAATAAAAAATTCTAGCACCACTGTCACTTCGGCTTGCCGCCAGCGAGTCTCCGATCCTCTTTCAGCCACTATACTGGTACCATTGTGACCGCCTATCGATCCAGGCCCAGCTCAGATACATGTGCAGCCGCAGTAGCCACTGGTAAGGCTATTTTTATTGTCGGTTTCCACTACCACTGCTTTTCAATGGCAAGTTTCCTCCTACGAAGTCGACCACTCCAACAACTTACCCTCGCCGAGATCTTCATTGCTTTCTAGCCATTTTCGATCACGATTGGTGGCAGCCTCTACCACGCAGCAGTTGACATTTTCTGGCAACGAGCATAGTCTACCCCGTCGGGCCTGATTGCCTGCGTTCACGTTTGCCTGCCTGACCTAGTTCACTTGCCCAACAGTTTCGTAGTCATGCCTAAGCCCATGTTCGCATCCAGCTACCCAGCCCAGTAATCGAATCTAGCCAAGCCAGCATTGTTGCTTAACTCAACCGAGTCAACTCGGTTCAACTCAGTTAACTCGCCCAGGTTAATTCGGTTCGCCATTTTTAGATATTTTCAGTCTTTTTTAGCCGTTTCTTGACCACTTTCGGTAATTTGAGACACCCTATATTAGTTTAGATGCATATTCGCATTATTTAGCATGTTTTGATGTTATGAATATGTTTCTTTATTTATTATTTATTTTATTTAGTTATTTATCTTTTTTTCATTGTTATTTATTTCTTGTTATTTGTATATTTATTGATTATAATGCATGTCTACATGATTATTTATTATTATTAATGATATATTTATTTATGAATATTAGTTTTATTTATGTTTAATAAATTGTATATATTTGTTTACTTATTTATTTATCTATTTGTTCGTTGCATGTATGTTATTATTTATTTGTATTAATTATATATTCCCGTATTGATAGCATAGTATTATTATTATTCATTATTAATTAATATTAACTATTTGTTTATTTATCTATTTATTGATATATATATATATATATATATCCATACATATACTAACACTAGTATATGTCATATTTATTCGTGTTTAGCCGTGCATTTATATAGTATAATTATATTATTATTTTATGATAGTATTATTTATTTTCATGTATTTATTATTTATCTATCTATCCATGATTGTATTTATTTATTATTTATTATTTATTTATTAGTCTTTTTCTTTATTATATCTCTATTTGTGTGTGTGTTGAATGTTTAGTTGTAAGTTTGTTTAGCACAATTTTTTTTATTACGATGTATGGATGATGTGAGAACATACCACGTGCATGGATTATATAGAGATGTCAGTATTTTACTTAACAGTAGGTTTTGATATACGTTTCGAAGTCCTAGCTCATCATAGATGTGTGAAGGTACTTGGAGCTTACACCACAAGTCCGTTGGAACTCTTCTTATCTTATCACTTTAGTCTATCGTGGATTTAATTTTTAGATTGCAAGACATATTAAGTAGTTGTTTTATCAGACCCCACCTAACACGAGCCATCAATACGTATTTTACTTTCAGGATTAATAACCTTCAAAGATGGGATCCCTTGAGTCATTTTCGAACTAAAATCTACTACAAGTTGCCTTTGGGCCTATTATATAAATCCATTCCCAAACCTAAATATAATTTTATCGAATTTTTAGTAAGACAAGAGATGGTGAAACCGACTCGCACGCGTGACAGTTACAGTGGGATCTGGATTAGTAAGAGGGTTGTTCCATTCCCAAGGGATCCTGACAACTCCGCATTTTGAGTTTCCTCACACCCGGATAAATGTGGAAGTTAACAGGTATTGTTTAGTACAGCGTACGTCTGGACATGTGGTTCAAAGGTTATTGAAGGCGACTACCTAAAAGTACTTAGCCTTTGTGCTCAAGGAAATGAGAAATATGAAAGAAATGAAAGGGCTTAGGATATACTGGTAGTCCCAATGGATTAGAAAAAAATGAGAAAATACCAAGAGAGGCATAATGCGAGTCAGTATTTGCCCTGATAACTAAATGGCTCTACAGTAGATGCCCTGATAAAGAGTTAAGTGGAAGTATATAATGTTTTTCTTCTAAATAAGAGTCATCTCTCATTGGACAATTTGACATTTACCTATTTTTTAGACTAGTGATATCTGTTATTGACGTTTTTCATATTATATATGTAGCTTTTGTGATCTTGAATCGCCTTTGATAGAATGATAGATAAAATGCTATACACACTTGAGCTCAACGTAATTATTTATTTCATATTTTTATTTATATTTGATGAGTTTTCATGTATAGTTTGTAATGTCTTTCATTCTCGTGATACCAAGTGGGTTGTTTCGATTTGTTTTATTGATCAAGTTTTACCGATCAATAACTTTAGACATGACTCGACTCAATCATAATATTTCTGATTTGGTTCTTAGGTAAACCGAAAGTGGAGTGTTATAAAAATGATTGATATGGAGAGAAAATAAAACAATCACAATTTTGTAATTAAAATTTGACTTATTCCCAACTCGAGTCAATAATCATAAAATAAATCCTGAATAAATAAAATAAAACGCGATACACCTAATAATCGTCTAATGGCATGTCCTAACTCTACCAACCCACCCAAAATACTAACTAACACGTCCTAATGTGGCAAATGACCTAAAACTAACTTTCGATCAACAATATAAAATAAAAAATAAACTGACATACTATCGTATATTCTGATAACTCATTTTTCTTATTGTGTTATTGACGTTATTATCATCTACTTGGGTCTATGCGACCCCTCATGGTTGATACACGCGGTCGGCCTCGGTTCAACTCATGTATTCAGAACTTGACTCAACTCAAACTAATTGTTGAATTGACCAGTTCACAAGTATAAAACTCTAACTTGGATCACAGGTTTT
>JAURVB010008903.1:0-10435 GCA_033002965.1 Piper betle
TTATCCAATACGAATACGCAATTAAATACAAATAAATAATAACATATATGCAATGAACAAATAGATAAATAAATAAATATATATATAATTTAGTACACATAAATAAGAATAATATTAATAAGTAAATAGAACATTACCAATAATAAATAATCATATAAACATTCATCATATATGATAAATATATAAATAAATAAACAAACAAATAAACAAATAAAAAACTCATAATATCAAAATATGCTAAATAAGGTGAATATATATATCTAAACTAACGTAGGTCTTCTCGAATTACTAAAAACAATCAAAAAACAGTAAAAACAGCTAAAAATGGCAAACCCAGTCAACCCAAGTGAGTCGACCTAGTCAAGCAACAATGCTGGCTCAGCTGGACTTGGTTGTTAGACATGGACATGAACACGGGCAAGCAAGCAGACACGACAGGTGAACAAGACTCAGGCAAGTGGACGCGAATGCGAGTATACAAGTCCGACAAGGCAGGCGGTACCCGTTGCCAAAAACACCGACAGAGACATGGCTGGGGTCACCACACGTCAAGATTGATGGCAAAGACAGAAAAGATCATGGTGGTTGTGGCGATTGGTGGAGTCTGGTTGGCTACAGGCCGAAAAATGGCAAGCAAAGGGGGCAAAATCACCTTTGGCGGCGTGGCATCGCCGGCGGTGATCGCGGCCATGGCGGTGGTTATAGGTGGTCTCAAAATGAAGATTTAGATGAAGGTAATTTGTCTAGGTAGTCGGATTGGCCGGAAGTGGCTAGTTGGAATCAAAAAATGGCTCTAACGGGTAGCAATAGCAGTGGAAATAGACTGCAAAATTTGTCGCTGACGGCGACTACAGCAACACCGGGGGTCATGAGAGGTATAGATGGAAAGCCTATTGTGAGGCTATCCTTCGGGTGCTGATCCGGTGGCTAGGGCCAAGCCGGAGACTTACCGGTGGCGAGCCAAAGTGGTGGCCGCACTAGGGTGGAAATTATCTAAAACGTGAGAAATTTTTTTTGAAATCGATGGGAGAAAGCGAGGGCTGCTGTGGACAGCTATGATGTTGCCACATGGCATGATTTGCATGTCTGAGAACTCGTGACCTAGTGGGGCCCACCTATGGGTTTATGCAATATGTATATGGACAGAAAGTTCCTATTGAGATTGTCCAAAGTCAATAGGTAAGAATTGGGCAAGGGTGCCAAATGGGCCTCAAACCTTCAACTCAATGGGGTAAAAGCCTACAACTCAATCAAGTTGGGCTCACATGGGCAAAATCCAATGATCTAAAATCCTGATGATACATGCAAATGAGATACCTTGAAAATCTCAAACGGATACTAAATACTGCAACAGCCTAAATCTAGGCCTACAACCCTAGCTAACCAATAAAAATCATCTGTATACTTCGTGTATACATTGATAACTCATGATTTGTTGTAGTCTAACTAAAGCTATCATCTATATGTTAAGCATACTCAACCACCATATATGCTTATACTACCATTTGGGCCTCATATTCATGATCTGAAAACTAGTCTAGCTCAAGCTCGCTCGAACCAACTCGAGATTAGTTCAAACCAAGCAAAACTATAAGCGATTAAAACTCTAACCCGAAGCTGGATAGCTGGATTTTACACCGGTCGGGCCGCCGACCGTCGTCTCCAACCACCCTTCCACCATCACCACCAACCCCTTCACTTCCCTGATTTCTTCCTTTCCTCTGTGTGCCTCTTCCTCTCTCGACCGCCCTCTTCCTTTGGCCGCCACCGCCGCCGCCACGCCGCCACCATCGTGGCCGATGTTGCCTTCCTCTCCAACCACCGTCCCAGACCCATTGCCATCTGCCTCCTCCCAGACCATGCCCTCACCACCTTTGTCTTGTCCTCTTCCTGGGTTTCGTCAGTGCGCCCTCACCGTTGGGTATTCTCATCTCCACCATTGGAGACAGCACTACCGTCAGTCAGTGCCCTCCCTTTAGCCTTCCCTCATTGTCGCCATCAATAGCAGTCAACCCACACATGTGGCTGACCTCCGTTCTTCTCCCTGTCTCTCTTAGCCAACACTAGCACTACCCTAGCAGGGGCAGTTTTGAGTCACTGCTGTCGCAGAGAGCTGCACCACTGGCCAAGTCCATCCGGTGGGTCATCTCCTTCTGACCAGCACCTCCTCACCGCCCTCCCCTCAGCCGAGCTAGGGCCGAGCCATCATGCCCTAGTCTGGTTTGACTTGTGTCGCTGCCACTGCCACCATGAGCAGTGCTGTCCACCAGGCCATCCGGCCAACCTCCTTCTAGCTGTTGTCCTCACCACCATCATCGCCGTTGTCCGCATGGACGTTAGGTATATGATATTAACAATTTGATTTCGTGATTTCCATTTCATGATCATGGATGTTATCGCATGATTAATTGACAAAAACTTGTGAGTTGCCGAGAATTAGGAAAATGTAAAGACATCTTTAATTTGTTTTCCAAATGGTATAAGTTGATTATTAGTTGATCATGGTATCAATTGTGATGATCATGTTATAAACTTAAATTCTATCCATCTTGACATGGGTAAAAGATAATGGTAACAGTTATATTGTAGTTAGTATGAATTAATGAATTGGTTATGGTTAGGATTTTCAAATTGTTCTTGATAATGTGGATGATTGTAGGGAGTTGAATTATCAAGGATGTGATTATAATAAGAAAGTAGTAGATGATTTGATTTGTAGGGAGGTGATTAGTTCATTAGTGATTAGGTTATGTAGTGACCTTAGTTATTTTATAATGTCATATGTATTGATGTGTTTGTTCTTTGTATTTATTGAATGCTTGTGATTACATGTATCTATTCATCACTTTCATGCATTATCTAGCTAGCATGGGCATTAATATTTAGTTGTGATGTGTAGATACGGAGTAGGAGCTCACCACTTATGCTCGTGGTCTCGCTTGGAGCTTCTACTAGATCTATTTATGACTTGTTTCTGGATTTTTTTCTATTCTGTTGTGATTCACTTTACTGATTGCAAGATGGGTTAAGTAGTGTTTTATTGGATCCCACTTACCACAGGTCATTTAGGTGATACTTTTTTGGAATAATTACCCTCGATGATGAGATCCCTCGAGTTTGATTTTAAAAATAAAATCCACCACAAATTACCTTCGGGCCTATTATATAAATCTATTCTCAAGCCTATATATAATTTTATCAAGTTTTCAGTGAGATGAGAGATTGTTAAACCTACTAGAACGTACCATGAGCGGGTGTACATGTCAGTCATAATAGGCTCTGGATTGGTGAGAAGGTTGTTCTATTCCCGATAGATCCCGACAACCCTGCATTTTGAGTTCCTTCACACCCAAAAATGTAAAGGTTTACGGGTACTGTTTAGTACAACACACATCTGGACATGTGGTTCAACCTGAGAGTGCTCAGACCTTCGTACTCAAGGCCAAAAGATATATAGAGGACATGAAAGGGCTTAAGATATACAAGTAGTCCCAAGGGAAAGAAAATAAGAAAAAATGAAAAAATGTCGAGAGAGACATTATCAGACCAGTTAACTTAGTATGTTATCGAGGCTGCAACTCTGTGGCTTCCTAGTAGATGCCTTTAAAGAGTTTAGCATAAGATATAAAAATTTTTTCTTTAAATAAGAATTAGCTCTCATTTGTCAGATTATATATATATATATATATGTATATATTATATATATATATATATAATTTTTCCATGACAAAGATTTTCATAGTGAAAGTAAAACTTTTGTTCCAACCGCTTAAAAATATTTGAGAAAAGTAATTTTTTTGTAGCCATATTTGCTCAACCATCTAAAATCTGGATCAATCTTAGACGAACAACATGGTTAAAATGCAAGATTGTAAATATTGTGTCACATCAGTAGATGGTTGAAGGAAGAAGACATAACAAATGCAGGTATTACCTTGGAGCCATCTTTGCCGACAATGAAGTCGAGGTCCCCCAAAGGGAGGATTGACTCGGAGTTTGAGCCTTATTCATGGCCAGCTTCTCCACCTCCTTAGACTCAGTAAACTTCTCGCAGAGAAATGTAGGCCTTCTCAGCTAGCATTTCAATGAGATCGATGACATTAGAGCAAACTGTCTAGAGATCCTTGCCAACAATGAAGAGTTGTGGGAAGAACTTAATCCTCTCCTCCCTCATTATTTGCGTCTCCTCACATTACCATTCTATTCCAAGAGATACATCATTTCTCAAAATGATGCAACCTCCATCCCAAGGGATGCACCCTCCTCTCCTATAAATAATGATGATATGATGACATTCTTCAACAATTATCTGCCCTTAATTCTTTTTCCCCCTAGGCCATCATCTTCGACAACTATTCAAGTTAATATATTCCACAACATCATTAATTGAGTCTTTTAATGATTATGGGGTTGTTGCCCCATCCAACTACAATACCATGTATGCGCACACACGTTATGTGGCCCATGGCCTGTAGTTACCGATATTTATCATTAATTCGCCTTCTCGGTATCACAAGTGCATAATGAGTCGTCTTACGCCATTATGCCCTATCACCCCTTTCGGCATTGGGGTAGGTATTTAATCTTTCAAGAATTTTAAGGGTACGACCCCTTGTCAGACTGAATTAATTCTTTGACCCCAATTGCGTTTAGCGCATAGTGGTTGAATGCAGGCTTAGGTCGACCAAGCCTGTCAAATAGGAATACATAACATTTTGAGTAATTATACGGACTTAGTGTTTTTATCATTGATACGGAATTACCTCTGCATATGTGAACATAAAAGGATGGGTAAAGTCGGGACAGCTAGTGGACTCTATTATTAGACTATTATTTTGTCTTATATGTTGTTATACTTCTAGATTGTTTGCATGACAGTGGGATTTCGGTTCGTTTCATGTGTTTTTTATTATTCTGAGTATTTGTTATATTATATTTTATTCCATGGCATGATTTAGAATTTGAACTTTAACTAATTCTTTGAGTATGAATTTAATTTGATAGGGTTAAAAAATTTTACGTCATGGAATTATTCATGATAGTGATAAATTAATAGAAAATTAATTTACAAGGATTTAGTTTTATATTTAACACTTGGCTTGTGGCTCAGAACTGGCGGGTTATTACATGTGGTATTAGAGCCTCCTGATTTCGTATTAGATAATGGGCTAGACTATGAACGTTGAATATACTGTCAATTACGGGCAAAGAAGGTCGTAGGTTGGGGCTAGCAATGAGCTAAGTGTACAAAATTCCTAAGGTGATTAGATTGTGAGATCCTTCAATTTAATCCCACTTATAATACCTACTGGGGTATATTATGTTTATAAGTTGGAATAGATTATAGATCATTAAACTTAGTTAATTACTTTTTGAAAAGATAACTTAGTTCGTTATGTTATACTTTTGGCTAGGTCGTTACAGTGGTATCATATTCTCTTCTTTTCTCCAACTGTGTGCCACAACATTTTTTTGAACCTTCTTCTTCTTCATCAAAACTTATCGTTGAAGATATTTTACTATTTCCGTCGTGCACACAAGAAGATTGCCCCGAAACTTTTCAAAAAATATTCGACGGCAAGGTCGATGGTATACTAGTTACTATACGTCCAAATTTTCTGCAACATCTTCTGGCTAATGTCTATTAAGTTTTTTTCAAACCCAAGCCATTGAGTTTGATATTAACAGATTATAATGGCCTCTTTGTATCTTAATGTTCAATGCCAGATTACGGCAGTAATTTGATATTTGAAGTTTACTGTCAACAAAAACTATTAAGGTAATCTACGATCAAATGTTGTTATCCCCAAAATTTTTACATTCTCGACTTTCTTGGAATACCTCTACACGAGCTAATATTGAAGGTCGGAATATCAGTAATGCTTCTTCGAATTATGGATCAAAATGCTAGACTTTTGCAATGGAATAAACCTAATAATAACTCAACTTGCTAGATGCTCACTCAACTTGAAGCTCAAATAATGACAGGGCACATAGGTACGCATTGCGCATCGCTTGACTTGAAGCTCTATGTATAACCCCCTCCCCCATCGCGCGGGTTATACGGCTAGTTTCTATATAGACCGCCAGCATTATCCATCCCTTTGCAACATTGAAGAGATTGGACAGCCAGGGAGCATCCTTGAAATCTTCTTCCTCGAGTCGCCCGCCACCCAGACTACTTCCAACCTGCATTGTTCATTAATCATCTTCGCGTATGCTTTCCTTCACGTTTTGGTGGCTTGTTGAACCAGAAATAGAGACCCACCATCTTGCCTCTGTTAGATATGAACATAATTTCTAATTTACTGGGCTTGTGGCATAAGTTAGTTGTAATATTTTCCAAAGTGCATGAGCACATAGTACTAAACCTACCTCCCATCGTATGTTGGAACTGAGAGCTGCTTTTGGTTCTGTAGCAAACAACAAAGAAAAGAAAATAGGGCATGTCGAGCCTGTTGTATGCCAAAATCAAGTCCCACATCTAAAGTTTTGTGGGTTTGGGAGGAGTCCTCTCCCTATAAATAAGGCTCCTCCCCTTTGGTTCTTGACATCCCAAAATTGCCATCCTTCTTTGGTAAATTGTTTTCTTTCTCCTTTGTAATATTTCTTTGATTATTGAAATATTATTTTTGTAGTGTCCGAGGACGTAAGCCTCGTTAAATTCCTGGTGTTCTTTTCGTCTTTTATGCCCATTTAATAGCTGTTGTCGGGTATAGTTGTTGTTAATTATTGTGCTATTTAAATTACTTGATAAAATTTGTCTAGGAGTTGGTTTTTAAGCGGACCGTGTGTCCCACCACACTTTCCTGGAAATTTATCTTGGGGTAATTTTGGTACAATAGTTTTCACGCTAGTCATCTAGGTAATAGTTGCAAAGTGAACTAGGTTATCTTTGGTGAAATTGACTTGCCACAACAATTAGTATCAAGAGTAAGGTTTATTTTAGTAAGCGCTGTGGTTGCGGCTTACGCTGATCTTCCACATCAAAAATTTTGGGCCAGTTGGCATTTTGAGCCTTTGGCTTATTTTAGTATGCGTCATGTCGTGACTTACGCTGATCTTCCACATCGAAAAATTTCCTTGGGCTAGTTGGTATTCCGCATTAACAGCCATTAAATAGACTTTGTAGCAGAAATGGCAGAAACACAAAGAATCCACATTGAAGGTCACAGCTCATCTTCAATTTTGGCAAGAACTACTACGACAAATGCAAGATTTGCAGTGAGCTTTTGATGGTACCTAGGTCATTTCGACTTATGTGGCAAAGAATGAGGTTCTGGATGCCCTCTTTCAACTTGAGGTCTAGACATTGCCATTGAAGAAAGCCGGATGATGTTGAGGAGAAAGAGATGGAAGATCAATAAATAGATTGACATGTGGTACCATTGAACGTGCCTTTCTAGAGAGCAGAGGTATGCATTTTCTAAAGAAACTTCGGGTGCAAATTGTGGAAGGCACTAGAGGAGAAATTCTTGAAGAAAACAGTCAGAACCGTTCTATATGAAAAAGAGATTGTTCCGCTTCAATTATGTTCCTGATACCTCTGAATGATCATATTACAAGCTTCAATCAACTAGTAACTGATCTGGTGTATATGGACGTGACTTTGAAGATGAAGATTTGACTCTGATGTTGTTGGGATCAATTTCCTCGTGAATTTGAGTTTTTTGAAACTACTCACTTTATGGGAAGGCTGTTTGTGTCTCTTAGCAGTAACTGCTGCCTTGTATAGTTATGAATTAAGAAAGAAAGAAAAGTAAGAAATACAAGTGCAGAAGCAAAGCCTTGTTGTGATAGAGGCCGATCGCATAGTCAAAACAAAGGAAGAAGGGGAAGAAGAACAACAAGTCCAGACTCAAGTAAAGATGATGTGCCTTTTGTCAGAAAAAGGGCATTGAAGAAAGATTGTCCCAAGTTAAAAATAAAGGCAACTGAGCATGAAAAGTCGCTGCAAATGTTACTGAGTGTGATGATGTACCTGACTTTCGCATCAACCAGCAATTCTAGTGCATGGTTAGATTCTGCTTGTAGTTATCACATGACGCCCAATCGAGAATGGTGCTTTGATTTTAAAGAACTAAAGGGTGGAATTGTCTGCACAGCAAATACGTCCTTGTCACATATGGAGTTGGTTCAATTCACTTGAGGAATTATGATGGATCAACCAGAATCTTGAAAGATGGATAATGAGGATCATCTCTGGGGTGCACTTGTGATAATGAAGGGGATCCGAAGAAGAAACAATGTATTACTTTATGGGTAGTACAATTGTTGAGGTTAATCACAGCAACTCCTACTGATGATCAGGAGTCAGAAGCAACCAGGTTATGGCATATGCCCTTGGGGCATGCTGAGAAAAATCTGAAACCATTGAAAGATCAAGGATTATTAAAAGGATCCTGGCTTGCAAAATAGATTTTTGTGAGCACTGTATCAAAGGAAGAAATAGGTGTTATTTGAATGATTGATGATACTGAGGGTATTTTGGATTATGTTCACCAGATGTATGGGGGCCTCCAAGACAACTTCTCATTGGAGGTAAACACTATTATGTTTCCCTTGTTGATGATTTTCCCGGAGTTTGGGTATATACGATGAAGACGAAGGGATGAAGTGTTGGGAATTTTCTTGAAATGGAAAGATGGTGGAGACTCAAACATGCAGAAGAGTCAAATGTCTTCGTACGTTAATAATGGTGGAGAATTCAAAATGATCATTTCAAAGGTTTTAGATGAAGGTATTGTCAGACACTTCACTATTAGAAATAATCACCGAATGGGTGGCAGAGCGAATGAATCAAACTTTGCTGGAGAAAGTTTGTTGTATGTTCAATGCTGGGTTGGGCAAAGGATTTCCAGCTGAGGCTTTAGTATATGCTTGTCACCTTATTAATCATTTACCATCTACTGCTATTGGTGGTAAAACTCCATTGGAGAAATGGTTTGGAAAGCCTGCTACAGATTATAATTCCTTACATGTGTTTGGTTCCACTGCATATTACCATGTTAAGGAATCAAAGTTGGATCCAAGAGCAAAGAAGACAATATTTATGGGGATCACCTATGGTGTGAAAGCGCTCATCGTCTTTGGTGTCCAGAAACAAAGAAAGTAATCTTCAGTCGTGCATGTTACCTTTGATAAATCTACCATGTTGAGAAATGTAACTTCTGAAAATATGAAGCAAACAGATGGTACTAGGGATGGGCACGGGCCGGTCCGAGTCGAGTTTCGACAAACTCGGGACCGACTCGTTCGCGATATTAAAAGTTAATTCGCATTCACGAGTTCGAGTCGAGTTTACGGCATAACGAGTCGGGCTAAATAATAACGAGTTTTACTCAGCTCGGGCCCGACTCGATTCTTCACCAACTCGATTCTTCGCCTTTCCTTTTCATCTCCCTTCCAGATCCAGAGCGAGCGGCGTGGCGATCGTCTCGGCGATCGGCGGTCTGGAGCAGCGATGGCTCGATCTGGAGTAGCGATCGACGTGGGCTCGTGGCGATCGGCGGTCTGGAGCAGTGATCGGAGATCTGGAACAGCGATGGCTCGATCTGAAGCAGCGATCTGATTCTTCACCTTTACTTTTCATCTCCCTTCCAGATCCAGATCTGGAGTAGCGAGCAGCGTGGCGATCGGCGATCGGCGGTCTGGAGCAGCGATCGGAGATCTGGAGCAGCGATGGCTCAATCTGGAGCAGCGATCGACGTGGGCTCGTGGTGCTAATCCTGATGTACAGCAAAAACAGACGTGGAAGACCTAATAGCAAGATTAAATCAACAAACAACGGCCAAAGAGTACCTTATAACAAAGGTCGTGGCCAAAGAGTACCTTATATCAAAGGTCAGAGTCTGTTTCAAGATCCAAATCAGAAAAAGACAATGGTATGAACCAAAATCAGGAAGAGATCAAAAAGACATACCTGTTACAAGATCCAAAACTTTTTTCTTTTGATAGAGGGACGGTCTAAATTCTCTTAGAGGCCAAAACTGGCTTTTAAACAGCTGAGCTTGATGGATATATCTTCATGCAATATGATATTATTTGTAATATGTATGCTTGTAGTTTTTAAATTTTAAAACATTATTACAGCTCGTTTTTTGTGTTTAAAGCTGTTAATATGTACATTGGGAATGATTTGAGGCAAGGCAATTAAATTATTTTGGTTGAACTTTAAAGAGAGGATATGAAGCGTCATAGGAAGGAGATCAATTACCGAGTCGAGTCGAGTCAATTCGAGTCACGAGCCGAGTTTGAATCGAGTCAATTCGATCCGAGTTTAACAAAACTCGGGATCGATTTATTTATTACCGAGTCGAGTCGAGTTGTAATTATCGAGTTATCGAGTCGAGTTATAAAAATAACGAGTTCGGGCCGAGTTGAGTCGATTCGTTAAAACTCGCGAGTCAACTCGGCCCGTGCCCAACCCTAGATA
>JAURVB010008904.1:0-10686 GCA_033002965.1 Piper betle
CCCGCTATGACTGTCATTATTGTTATATTGATAACCTTGCCATTTGTGCACTGATTTTAGGATCTGGAGGTTAATTGCTTGTGATTGTGATGCCCTCAGTGATTGCTGTGACCAAATCTCTAAAGCTACCAAGGAGTCATTACATCGGCAATTAACACCCAACTACATCCAACAATCACGCGGCATCACAATCACAAGAATTAACCTCCCGTTACCTAAAATCAAGTACACAAATCAAGGTTATCAATATAACAATAATGATGCACATGCGAATGATGATCAAGGAACTAGAACTAAAATGAGATGGTGAAGAAAAGGGGTACCTCAAAGCAACACAAGGAAGAGGATGACTGTGGACAGCGGCTGGCGAGGGAGGTGATGGCGTTGGGTGGCTGCTAGACACGCAAGGGAGAAGGCAAGGGGCTAGGGCTGTCGAGTTGAGCAAGGAAGAGAGAGTGAAGGAGGTGGCCTGGCTGGCCTGGCCGGGCTGAGGGTGTAGAGGAGACGAATAGGGAAAGAAAGCGAAAAGGGGGAGGAAGGAAGAGGGAGAGGGAGAGAGAAGGAAGGAAGAGAGGGGGGGGGGAGATTGGCTGAGGGTGGCAGTGGAAGCTGCAGGCCGGTGGTAGTGCTAGCAATTGATGATGGGAAGGCGAAGAAAACAAGTCAGGGGTAGTTTTGCAAATAAAACTTGACTCGTTCCTTACCCGGGTCAATAATAATATATAAATTCTAAACAATTAAGCTAAAATATAATAAAATACTATAAAATAAACTATTGTCGACCTAAGTTGAATGACATGTTGGAAGCCTATCAACCCACCCAAAATTAATAAATAACGTGTCGTAATGTGATGAACGAGCAAAATCTAATTCTACGGTCTACTATTAGTAAAATAAACTGGGCGTACTCTCATATACTATGATAACTCATTCTGCTACTATATTATTAGCATTATCATCAAATACTTGGATACACATGACCCTCATGACTTATAATACATGGTCGGTCTCGGCTCAATATGCACATTCTGAAACTGACTCAACTCAAATTGACCGGTTCACAAGTATAAAACCCTAATTTGAGTCACGGGTTGTACACATGCCCATTTCATAATTAGTTCCTATCTGCCAATTGACCATCTATTCTACCAACTGCCCAACCATTCCTGCCATTCTGCTCCTCTATTTTCCTTACCATCATCTTTTGTGCAATGACCCGCCCGTTCCGAGCCACGAGCCAAGTGTTACTATACGAAACTAAGTGTCTCATAAATTAATTTTGTATTAATTTTCAATCATTTTAAATATACTATAAGCTCAGAATAATTTAAGCTCATGAACCAAACCAAAATCCCACTACCATGCAAACAATCTCGAGGAAAGAATAGTCTAATAATAGAGTCCTCTAGCTGTCCCGACTCTGCCCATCCTTCCATGCTCATACCTGCGGAGGCAACTTTGCGTTAGTGATAAAACCACTAAGCCGCATAATTAAATGAAACAAGTCAATATACTCCCCATTATCATTTCTTGAAACTTTTAGTAGTTATGAGCCTATGCTGGGCTCCAATTATGCTGGGAGGGGTGGCCACCCCATCCAACTGCGATCCATGCATGCGCACAAATGCTATGTGGCCCATGACCTATAGTTACTGATATTTGCCATTGACTCACCTTCTCGGTATCACAAGTGCATAATGAGTCGTCTTGCGCCACTGCGCCCTGTCACCCCTTTCGGCATGGGGGCAGGTATTTAATCTTTCAGGAGGTGCTGCCCTATGTCGGATTGAGTCAATTAATTGACCCTGATTGCGCTCAATGTATGGTGGTTGAATATGAACTCAAGTCGACCAAGACTCCCACATAGTAATTTTTTTAAGGGTGTGGCCCGGTGTTGGACTGAGTCAATTCTTTGACCCCAGTTGCACTCGGTGCATGGGGGTCGAATCTGGGCACAGGCCGACCAGGCTGCCAAAAAGGAAAATACAACATTTCAAATAATTATACTCTAATGACCCAGCCCAAAGTACAACGTAATGGGCCTAAGTCATTTCTTTAAAATAGTTAACCCAAGTTAAAGAACTATAGTCAATTCTCATTTATAAATAGGATCTTCTCCCAGTAGGTATTAGATATGGGATTAAGTTGAGGGATCTCACAATCATCCACCTTAGGAAATTTCATCCCCGCAATTCTACACATGGCCCATTGCTAACCCCAACCCTTCTTTGGCCCACGACTGGCAGCCTAGACAATGTCCCTCGTCTAGCCCACCATCTAACACGTGACCAGGTTGCTCTTATACCATTTGTACCAATCCAGTTCAAAGTGCAATGTAATGGTCCTATGTCATTTCTTTAAAATGGTTAACCCAAGTTAAAGATCTATAGTCCATTATCACTTATAAACATGATCTGCTCCCTGTAGGTATTAGATGTGGGATTAAGTTGAGGGATCTCACATATACAGACCTGATAGTTTGCAACTGAACTTGCAACCGTGACCGACAATCCTAATCTGATTGAGAAAATAAAATTATACATAAGTATAATTTTATTTGAGTAGAAATGCATGCAACTAAATGACTTAATATATCCTTATTAACCCCTGATAACATAAAGCATATAGCATTCAACAATATTAAACATTAAGTTCTCAACCTTTACAACAAGCCTAGCTAGGTTATTAATCATTTATGTGACCTAATCACTTAAGTCATACTTTACATTTTTAAATTAATTATTTAAATCAGAATTCATACTTAACTAATGATAAATAATTATTAACTTATAACTAAGTATTTAATTACCATTATTAATATATTTTCCTTTGAGATGATAATTACTTAACCAACGATTTAAACGATTTAGCTTACGATTTTAAATCTTTAATTACTATCATTATTAATACCAATTTAGTGAGTATTAGATACTTAATTTATTAATAAAAGCTTGGGTATACCTATAATAATTTATTAATTTTTTAATAAATTTTGAATATTTACCCGACAATTAATTAAGTTGTTCTATTAAATTATTTAAAATGATTTGTATTATCCTAATTCAATGATAATACTAATTTAAATTATTTTAAATTGTTCAACTCAATAAAGACTCGAACTTTATTTATTTTCTCTAAACTATTTAGGTTCAACGCTTGTGATCAGCGCACTATTATAGTTTAATAGCCCATTTTTCTACCTTTCTAACTCGTTATTAAAATAATCAATTTTATCTATCTAGTATTAAATTTAATCTGGTAAAGGTGAAATCTTTATTTCATTAATTTATAATATTGATTTGTTTTTCAAGAATTAATTTAATTAAATAATATTTATGAATAACCAAATTATTTTTTTCTGGGTTTTATATTTTGAATACCACTCCTAAAAGGCCATTCCATTCCTTTGTCCCGTCCAAATCCTAGTAGATCCATACCGGACTTATCTTACTCTCATGTTTGTCATTTCTGTTGGCTGCCTGTTTGGTCACTCTAGAGCCTCTTCCAGTCGATCGGCGGCTGTGCCACTCAAACGGCGATTATGCTACACATATGGCAGTTGTGCCACACAAATGACGGTCATGTTACCCAAATGGTAGTGGTGCCACTACCATTCTATTCTCAGTGAGTCTACGAGTTCACATCTGACAGCAAGGCAAACTAGATTAGTCTACCAACTTCATTCTACCTTATATCTGGCAAATGTGAACTCATAGACTAACTAGGTATAGAATGGTTGTGGCACCACTACCATCTGGTTAGCATGACCGTCATCTGTGTGGCACAACTACCATATGGTAGCATGACTGCCATCCGAGTGGCACAACTACTGTTTGGGTAGCATAACCATTGTCTGGGTTGCACAGCTACTGATCGAGTGGAAGAGGCTCTAGAGTGACCAAACAGGCAGCTAACAGAAATGACAAACGAGAGAGTAAGGTAAGTCCAGTATGGATCTGTCCATCCTTTCTTTTCTCCTTATTGCGAGGGCTGATCCACCAGGCACTTGCTGATGACATCCTGTTCTTGGTGTCCATCTCCTCCAGCATGCTGTCTGTCTCACTCTGATTCTGTGGCTGTCCGTACTAAACCTCAGTCCAAACTCAACCACGCATGCCTAGTCTTAGTTGTAACACCCCAAATCCGGTTCACGCTCGTGAACCAAACCGGCATGTTACAGGCCCCGGTTAGGTCGGCTAACCCGAACCTAACTCATGTGGATCCAATCTCGGCGTCTTAAGATGAAGATACGATCCATCATGAATGAATAAATATGCAAAATCCTAACATGGTACTACATGAATGACAAGCAATTCAAAATACACACCAATACAGTTACGATCAAAATTCTGAAATCAAAACAGACCGGGTCTCCCCTAAAAGTGCAATTAGGGTCCACCCTGTCAAAATAATCTATACAGGTATATAAGCATATATCAATAATTTCATTAACACACAATCTGATTTCTGGAACTTGGGTCCTAACCCATCATACTTTTGCTGCGCTACTGTGATCATTTCATTTCGTATCATCATCATGCCTCAAACATTTAATCATGTCATTCACAAAATAATAACATAATAATACAATATTAAACATTCAAAAATCTAACATGTGTGTGCACAAGACCTCATTGCTCCTCCGTCCAAGCTGGCTCATCCATCTCGTGCTTATCACCTACATATATATAAGAAAAACGTCAGTAACAAGCGTTACTGGTCCGGAAAATAAAATAACTATAACAAACTGGCTATGAGAGCAAACTCTCATCTGAAAGCAAACATATACTTCCTCAAGAACACTCTGAAGGGCACTACTGAGGAGCCACTGGGCTGCAGACCCGGTAGCATCCCGAACTTACTGCTGCTGGTACTGTGCTACTCTCAGCACTTCTTTTTCAGTACTTCTCGTGAAACTTTATCCTAAGCCCTCTCCTTACCTCCATATTTCTCCTGGCCTTGAGCACGAAGGCCGAGTACTCTCAGGCAGTCGCCTTTAGTACCCTTTGAACCACAAGTCCGGACATGCGCTGTACTAAACAGTACCCGTAAACCTCCACGTTCTCCGGGTGTGAGGAACTCAAACGCGGAGTTGTCAGGATCCCTCGGGAATGGAACAGTCCGCTGGCACTAATCCAGAGCCCGCTTTGACTGTCACGGCATCCTCTGCATGGTACGTGCAGTCGGTTTCTCCATCTCTCGTCTCACTGAAAACTCGATAAAACTATATATATAGGCCTGGGAAGGGATTCATATAATAGGCCCGAAGGCAACTTGTGGTGGATCTTGTTTTCGAAATCATCCTCGAGGGATCTCATCCTCGAGGGGTTATTAATCTGGAAAGCACACAGAAAATCGGAACGAGCTAGCGTTGAAGTTACGTAGTGCTTTCCAGATTAATAACCCCTCGAGGATGAGATCCCTCGAGGATGATTTCGAAAACAAGATCCACCACAAGTTGCCTTCGGGCCTATTATATGAATCCCTTCCCAGGCCTATATATATAGTTTTATCGAGTTTTCAGTGAGACGAGAGATGGAGAAACCGACTGCACGTACCATGCAGAGGATGCCGTGACAGTCAAAGCGGGCTCTGGATTAGTGCCAGCGGACTGTTCCATTCCCGAGGGATCCTGACAACTCCGCGTTTGAGTTCCTCACACCCGGAGAACGTGGAGGTTTACGGGTACTGTTTAGTACAGCGCATGTCCGGACTTGTGGTTCAAAGGGTACTAAAGGCGACTGCCTGAGAGTACTCGGCCTTCGTGCTCAAGGCCAGGAGAAATATGGAGGTAAGGAGAGGGCTTAGGATAAAGTTTCACGAGAAGTACTGAAAAAGAAGTGCTGAGAGTAGCACAGTACCAGCAGCAGTAAGTTCGGGATGCTACCGGGTCTGCAGCCCAGTGGCTCCTCAGTAGTGCCCTTCAGAGTGTTCTTGAGGAAGTATATGTTTGCTTTCAGATGAGAGTTTGCTCTCATAGCCAGTTTGTTATAGTTATTTTATTTTCCGGACCAGTAACGCTTGTTACTGACGTTTTTCTTATATATATGTAGGTGATAAGCACGAGATGGATGAGCCAGCTTGGACGGAGGAGCAATGAGGTCTTGTGCACACACATGTTAGATTTTTGAATGTTTAATATTGTATTATTATGTTATTATTTTGTGAATGACATGATTAAATGTTTGAGGCATGATGATGATACGAAATGAAATGATCACAGTAGCGCAGCAAAAGTATGATGGGTTAGGACCCAAGTTCCAGAAATCAGATTGTGTGTTAATGAAATTATTGATATATGCTTATATACCTGTATAGATTATTTTGACAGGGTGGACCCTAATTGCACTTTTAGGGGAGACCCGGTCTGTTTTGATTTCAGAATTTTGATCGTAACTGTATTGGTGTGTATTTTGAATTGCTTGTCATTCATGTAGTACCATGTTAGGATTTTGCATATTTATTCATTCATGATGGATCGTATCTTCATCTTAAGACGCCGAGATTGGATCCACATGAGTTAGGTTCGGGTTAGCCGACCTAACCGGGGCCTGTAACATGCCGGTTTGGTTCACGAGCGTGAACCGGATTTGGGGTGTTACAACTAAGACTAGGCATGCGTGGTTGAGTTTGGACTGAGGTTTAGTACGGACAGCCACAGAATCAGGGTGAGACAGACAGCATGCTGGAGGAGATGGACACCAAGAACAGGATGTCATCAGCAAGTGCCTGGTGGATCAGCCCTCGCAATAAGGAGAAAAGAAAGGATGGACAGATTCATAGTCTGGACTTACCTTACCTCTTCGTTTGTCATTTCTGCTACGTACTAGGTTTGGCACTTTAGAGCCTCTTCCACTCGATCAGTAGCTGTGCAACCCAGACAATGGTTATGCTACCCAAACAGTAGTTGTGCCACTCGGATGGCAGTCATGCTACCATATGGTAGTTGTGCCACACAGATGACAGTCATGCTAACCAGATGGAGTGGTGCCACAACCATTCTATACCTAGTTAGTCTATGAGTTCACATTTGCCAGATATAAGGTAGAATGAAGTTGGTAGACTAATCTAGTTTGCCTTGCTGTCAGATGTGAACTCGTAGACTCACTGAGAATAGAATGGTAGTGGCACCACTACCATTTGGGTAGCATGACCGTCATTTGTGTGGCACAACTGCCATATGTGTAGCATAATCGCCGTTTGAGTGGCACAGCCGCCGATCGACTGGAAGAGGCTCTAGAGTGACCAAACAGGCAGCCAACAGAAATGACAAACATGAGAGTAAGATAAGTCCAGTATGGATCTGCTAGGATTTGGACAGGACAAAGGAATGGAATGGCCTTTTGGAGTGGTATTCAAAATATAAAACCCCGAAAAAATAATTTGGTTATTCATAAATATTATTTAATTAAATTAATTCTTGAAAAACAAATCAATATTATAAATTAATGAAATAAAGATTTCACCTTTACCAGATTAAATTTAATACTAGATAGATAAAATTGATTATTTTAATAACGAGTTAGAAAGGTAGAAAAATGGGCTATTAAACTATAATAGTGCGCTGATCACAAGCGTTGAACCTAAATAGTTTAGAGAAAATAAATAAAGTTCGAGTCTTTATTGAGTTGAACAATTTAAAATAATTTAAATTAGTATTATCATTGAATTAGGATAATACAAATCATTTTAAATAATTTAATAGAACAACTTAATTAATTGTCGGGTAAATATTCAAAATTTATTAAAAAATTAATAAATTATTATAGGTATACCCAAGCTTTTATTAATAAATTAAGTATCTAATACTCACTAAATTGGTATTAATAATGATAGTAATTAAAGATTTAAAATCGTAAGCTAAATCGTTTAAATCGTTGGTTAAGTAATTATCATCTCAAAGGAAAATATATTAATAATGGTAATTAAATACTTAGTTATAAGTTAATAATTATTTATCATTAGTTAAGTATGAATTCTGATTTAAATAATTAATTTAAAAATGTAAAGTATGACTTAAGTGATTAGGTCACATAAATGATTAATAACCTAGCTAGGCTTGTTGTAAAGGTTGAGAACTTAATGTTTAATATTGTTGAATGCTATATGCTTTATGTTATCAGGGGTTAATAAGGATATATTAAGTCATTTAGTTGCATGCATTTCTACTCAAATAAAATTATACTTATGTATAATTTTATTTTCTCAATCAGATTAGGATTGTCGGTCACGGTTGCAAGTTCAGTTGCAAACTATCAGGTCTGTATATGTGAGATCCCTCAACTTAATCCCACATCTAATACCTACAGGGAGCAGATCATGTTTATAAGTGATAATGGACTATAGATCTTTAACTTGGGTTAACCATTTTAAAGAAATGACATAGGACCATTACATTGCACTTTGAACTGGATTGGTACAAATGGTATAAGAGCAACCTGGTCACGTGTTAGATGGTGGGCTAGACGAGGGACATTGTCTAGGCTGCCAGTCGTGGGCCAAAGAAGGGTTGGGGTTAGCAATGGGCCATGTGTAGAATTGCGGGGATGAAATTTCCTAAGGTGGATGATTGTGAGATCCCTCAACTTAATCCCATATCTAATACCTACTGGGAGAAGATCCTATTTATAAATGAGAATTGACTATAGTTCTTTAACTTGGGTTAACTATTTTAAAGAAATGACTTAGGCCCATTACGTTGTACTTTGGGCTGGGTCATTAGAGTATAATTATTTGAAATGTTGTATTTTCCCTTTTGGCAGCCTGGTCGGCCTGTGCCCAGATTCGACCCCCATGCACCGAGTGCAACTGGGGTCAAAGAATTGACTCAGTCCAACACCGGGCCACACCCTTAAAAAAATTACTATGTGGGAGTCTTGGTCGACTTGAGTTCATATTCAACCACCATACATTGAGCGCAATCAGGGTCAATTAATTGACTCAATCCGACATAGGGCAGCACCTCCTGAAAGATTAAATACCTGCCCCCATGCCGAAAGGGGTGACAGGGCGCAGTGGCGCAAGACGACTCATTATGCACTTGTGATACCGAGAAGGTGAGTCAATGGCAAATATCAGTAACTATAGGTCATGGGCCACATAGCATTTGTGCGCATGCATGGATCGCAGTTGGATGGGGTGGCCACCCCTCCCAGCATAATTGGAGCCCAGCATAGGCTCATAACTACTAAAAGTTTCAAGAAATGATAATGGGGAGTATATTGACTTGTTTCATTTAATTATGCGGCTTAGTGGTTTTATCACTAATGCAAAATTGCATCCGCAGGTATGAGCATGGAAGGATGGGCAGAGTCGGGACAGCTAGAGGACTCTATTATTAGACTATTCTTTCCTCGAGATTGTTTGCATGGTAGTGGTATTTTGGCTTGGTTCATGAGCTTAAATTATTCTGAGCTTATAGTATATTTAAAATGATTGAAAATTAATACAAAATTAATTTATGAGACACTTAGTTTCGTATAGTAACACTTGGCTCATGGCTCGGAACGGGCGGGTCATTGCACAAAAGATGATGGTAAGGAAAATAGAGGAGCAGAATGGCAGGAATGGTTGGGCAGTTGGTAGAATAGATGGTCAATTGGCAGATAGGAACTAATTATGAAATGGGCAACTCAAATTAGGGTTTTATACTTGTGAACCGGTCAATTTGAGTTGAGTCAGTTTTAGAATGTGCATATTGAGCCGAGACCGACCGTGTATTATAAGTCATGAGGGTCATGTGTATCCAAGTATTTGATGATAATGCTAATAATATAGTAGCAGAATGAGTTATCATAGTATATGAGAGTACGCCCGGTTTATTTTACTAATAGTAGACCGTAGAATTAGATTTTGCTCGTTCATCACATTACGACACGTTATTTATTAATTTTGGGTGGGTTGATAGGCTTCGAACATGTCATTCAACTTAGGTCGACAATAGTTTATTTTATAGTATTTTATTATATTTTAGCTTAATTGTTTAGAATTTATATATTATTATTGACCTAGGTAAGGAACGAGTCAAGTTTTATTTACAAAACTACCCCTAACTTGTTTTCTTCGCCTTCCCATCATCAATTGCTAGCACTACCACTGGCCTGCAGCTTCCACTGCCACCCTCAGCCAATCTCCCCCCCCCCTCTCTTCCTTCCTTCTCTCTCCCTCTCCCTCTTCCTTCCTCCCCCTTTTCGCTTTCTTTCCCTATTCGTCTCTTCTCTACACCCTTAGCCCGGCCAGGCCAGCCAGGCCACCTCCTTCACTCTCTCCTCCTTGCTCAACTTGACAGCCCTAGCCCCTTGCCTCTCCCTTGCGTGTCTAGCAGCCACCCAACGCCATCACCTCCCCTCGCTAGCTGCTGTCCGCCCTTGTGTTGCTTTGAGGTACCCCTTTTCTTCACCATCTCATTTTAGTTCTAGTTCCTTGATCATCATTCACATGTGCATCATTATTGTTATATTGATAACCTTGATTTGTGTACTGATTTTAGGGTCTGGAGGTTAATTGCTTGTGATTGTGATGCCTTGTGATTGTTGGATGTTAGTTGGGTGCTAACTGCGAGTAATGACTCCTTAGTAGCTTTAGAAATTTGGTCACAACAATCACAAGGCATCACAATCACAAGCAATTAACCTCCAGATCCTAAAATCAGTGCACAAATGGCAAGGTTATCAATATAACAATAAT
>JAURVB010008905.1:0-36638 GCA_033002965.1 Piper betle
TGTAGGTGATAAGCATGAGATGGATGAGCCAGCTTGGACGGAGGAGCAATGAGGTCTTGTGCACACACATGTTAGATTTTTGAATGTTTAATATTGTATTATTATGTTATTATTTTGTGAATGACATGATTAAATGTTTGAGGCATGATGATGATACGAAATGAAATGATCACAGTAGCGCAGCAAAAGTATGATGGGTTAGGACCCAAGTTCCAGAAATCAGATTGTGTGTTAATGAAATTATTGATATATGCTTATATACCTGTATAGATTATTTTGACAGGGTGGACCCTAATTGCACTTTTAGGGGAGACCCGGTCTGTTTTGATTTCAGAATTTTGATCGTAACTGTATTGGTGTGTATTTTGAATTGCTTGTCATTCATGTAGTACCATGTTAGGATTTTGCATATTTATTCATTCATGATGGATCGTATCTTCATCTTAAGACGCCGAGATTGGATCCACATGAGTTAGGTTCGGGTTAGCCGACCTAACCGGGGCCTGTAACATGCCGGTTTGGTTCACGAGCGTGAACCGGATTTGGGGTGTTACAACTAAGACTAGGCATGCGTGGTTGAGTTTGGACTGAGGTTTAGTACGGACAGCCACAGAATCAGGGTGAGACAGACAGCATGCTGGAGGAGATGGACACCAAGAACAGGATGTCATCAGCAAGTGCCTGGTGGATCAGCCCTCGCAATAAGGAGAAAAGAAAGGATGGACAGATCCATACTGGACTTACCTTACTCTCTCGTTTGTCATTTCTGTTAGCTGCCTGTTTGGTCACTCTAGAGCCTCTTCCACTCGATCAGTAGCTGTGCAACCCAGACAATGGTTATGCTACCCAAACAGTAGTTGTGCCACTCGGATGGCAGTCATGCTACCATATGGTAGTTGTGCCACACAGATGACAGTCATGCTAACCAGATGGTAGTGGTGCCACAACCATTCTATACCTAGTTAGTCTATGAGTTCACATTTGCCAGATATAAGGTAGAATGAAGTTGGTAGACTAATCTAGTTTGCCTTGCTGTCAGATGTGAACTCGTAGACTCACTGAGAATAGAATGGTAGTGGCACCACTACCATTTGGGTAGCATGACCGTCATTTGTGTGGCACAACTGCCATATGTGTAGCATAATCGCCGTTTGAGTGGCACAGCCGCCGATCGACTGGAAGAGGCTCTAGAGTGACCAAACAGGCAGCCAACAGAAATGACAAACATGAGAGTAAGATAAGTCCAGTATGGATCTGCTAGGATTTGGACAGGACAAAGGAATGGAATGGCCTTTTAGGAGTGGTATTCAAAATATAAAACCCAGAAAAAATAATTTGGTTATTCATAAATATTATTTAATTAAATTAATTCTTGAAAAACAAATCAATATTATAAATTAATGAAATAAAGATTTCACCTTTACCAGATTAAATTTAATACTAGATAGATAAAATTGATTATTTTAATAACGAGTTAGAAAGGTAGAAAAATGGGCTATTAAACTATAATAGTGCGCTGATCACAAGCGTTGAACCTAAATAGTTTAGAGAAAATAAATAAAGTTCGAGTCTTTATTGAGTTGAACAATTTAAAATAATTTAAATTAGTATTATCATTGAATTAGGATAATACAAATCATTTTAAATAATTTAATAGAACAACTTAATTAATTGTCGGGTAAATATTCAAAATTTATTAAAAAATTAATAAATTATTATAGGTATACCCAAGCTTTTATTTAATAAATTAAGTATCTAATACTCACTAAATTGGTATTAATAATGATAGTAATTAAAGATTTAAAATCGTAAGCTAAATCGTTGAAATCGTTGGTTAAGTAATTATCATCTCAAAGGAAAATATACTAATAATGGTAATTAAATACTTGGTTATAAGTTAATAATTATTTATCATTAGTTAAGTATGAATTCTGATTTAAATAATTAATTTAAAAATGTAAAGTATGACTTAAGTGATTAGGTCACATAAATGATTAATAACCTAGCTAGGCTTGTTGTAAAGGTTGAGAACTTAATGTTTAATATTGTTGAATGCTATATGCTTTATGTTATCAAGGGTTAATAAGGATATATTAAGTCATTTAGTTGCATGCATTTCTACTCAAATAAAATTATACTTATGTATAATTTTATTTTCTCAATCAGATTAGGATTGTCGGTCACGGTTGCAAGTTCAGTTGCAAACTATCCAGGTCTGTATATGTGAGATCCCTCAACTTAATCCCACATCTAATACCTACAGGGAGCAGATCATGTTTATAAGTGATAATGGACTATAGATCTTTAACTTGGGTTAACCATTTTAAAGAAATGACATAGGACCATTACATTGCACTTTGAACTGGATTGGTACAAATGGTATAAGAGCAACCTGGTCACGTGTTAGATGGTGGGCTAGACGAGGGACATTGTCTAGGCTGCCAGTCGTGGGCCAAAGAAGGGTTGGGGGTTAGCAATGGGCCATGTGTAGAATTGCGGGGATGAAATTTCCTAAGGTGGATGATTGTGAGATCCCTCAACCCAATCCCATATCTAATACCTACTGGGAGAAGATCCTATTTATAAGTGAGAATTGACTATAGATCTTTAACTTGGGTTAACTATTTTAAAGAAATGACTTAGGCCCATTACGTTGTACTTTGGGCTGGGTCATTAGAGTATAATTATTTGAAATGTTGTATTTTCCCTTTTGGCAGCCTGGTCGGCGTGTGCCCAGATTCGACCCCCATGCACCGAGTGCAACTGGGGTCAAAGAATTGACTCAGTCCAACACCGGGCCACACCCTTAAAAAAATTACTATGTGGGAGTCTTGGTCGACTTGAGTTCATATTCAACCACCATACATCGAGCGCAATCAGGGTCAATTAATTGACTCAATCCGACATAGGGCAGCACCCCCTGAAAGATTAAATACCTGCCCCCATGCCGAAAGGGGTGACAGGGCGCAGTGGCGCAAGACGACTCATTATGCACTTGTGATACCGAGAAGGTGAGTCAATGGCAAATATCAGTAACTATAGGTCATGGGCCACATAGCATTTGTGCGCATGCATGGATCGCAGTTGGATGGGGTGGCCACCCTCCCAGCATAATTGGAGCCCAGCATAGGCTCATAACTACTAAAAGTTTCAAGAAATGATAATGGGGAGTATATTGACTTGTTTCATTTAATTATGCGGCTTAGTGGTTTTATCACTAATGCAAAATTGCATCCGCAGGTATGAGCATGGAAGGATGGGCAGAGTCGGGACAGCTAGAGGACTCTATTATTAGACTATTCTTTCCTCGAGATTGTTTGCATGGTAGTGGTATTTTGGCTTGGTTCATGAGCTTAAATTATTCTGAGCTTATAGTATATTTAAAATGATTGAAAATTAATACAAAATTAATTTATGAGACACTTAGTTTCGTATAGTAACACTTGGCTCGTGGCTCGGAACGGGCGGGTCATTGCACAAAAGATGATGGTAAGGAAAATAGAGGAGCAGAATGGCAGGAATGGTTGGGCAGTTGGTAGAATAGATGGTCAATTGGCAGATAGGAACTAATTATGAAATGGCATGTGTACAACTCGTGACTCAATTAGGGTTTTATACTTGTGAACCGGTCAATTTGAGTTGAGTCAGTTTCAGAATGTGCATATTGAGCCGAGACCGACCGTGTATTATAAGTCATGAGGGTCATGTGTATCCAAGTATTTGATGATAATGCTAATAATATAGTAGCAGAATGAGTTATCATAGTATATGAGAGTACGCCCGGTTTATTTTACTAATAGTAGACCGTAGAATTAGATTTTGCTCGTTCATCACATTACGACACGTTATTTATTAATTTTGGGTGGGTTGATAGGCTTCGAACATGTCATTCAACTTAGGTCGACAATAGTTTATTTTATAGTATTTTATTATATTTTAGCTTAATTGTTTAGAATTTATATATTATTATTGACCTAGGTAAGGAACGAGTCAAGTTTTATTTACAAAACTACCCCTAACTTGTTTTCTTCGCCTTCCCATCATCAATTGCTAGCACTACCACCGGCCTGCAGCTTCCACTGCCACCCTCAGCCAATCTCCCCCCCCCCTCTCTTCCTTCCTTCTCTCTCCCTCTCCCTCTTCCTTCCTCCCCCTTTTCGCTTTCTTTCCCTATTCGTCTCTTCTCTACACCCTTAGCCCGGCCAGGCCAGCCAGGCCACCTCCTTCACTCTCTCCTCCTTGCTCAACTTGACAGCCCTAGCCCCTTGCCTCTCTCCCTTGCGTGTCTAGCAGCCACCCAACGCCATCACCTCCCTCGCTAGCTGCTGTCACCGCCCTTGTGTTGCTTTGAGGTACCCCTTTTCTTCACCATCTCATTTTAGTTCTAGTTCCTTGATCATCATTCACATGTGCATCATTATTGTTATATTGATAACCTTGATTTGTGTACTGATTTTAGGGTCTGGAGGTTAATTGCTTGTGATTGTGATGCCTTGTGATTGTTGGATGTAGTTGGGTGTTAATTGCGAGTAATGACTCCTTAGTAGCTTTAGAAATTTGGTCACAACAATCACAAGGCATCACAATCACAAGCAATTAACCTCCAGATCCTAAAATCAGTGCACAAATCAAGGTTATCAATATAACAATAATGACAGTCATAGCGGGCATGGTTGTCACAAGTGTAATTATTTATATCAGTACTATACCTAATTGAATAATATCATGTACTTTGTATTGTTCATTTTATGGCATGATTGTGATCTTATTCATTCACTCATGTCATGCATGCATCATGTAGTCTTCATGGGCATTAGTATTTAGATTTGTTTTTGTAGGTTCGGTGTAGGAGCTTGCCGCAAAAGTGCTAGATCTCGCTTCGAACTTCTACCAGGTATGTTTAGGACTCGTACCCTTGTTTGTCAATCTCTTCAATTATTGTTTTCAATTGTAGGTTGAAGGACGTGTTAAGTCGTTGATTTATTGGACCCCACTTAACACAAACCTTTTTAACGAATAGTTTTTTTGATTAATAACCATCGAGTTTGAGATCCCTCGAGTTTGATTTCGAAAATAAAATCCACCACAACTGCTTTCTGGCCTACAATATTAAATCCTTTCCCACGTCTATATATGATTTTATCGAGTTTTCAGTGAGATGAGAGATGGTGAAACCGACTCACACCTACCATGAGTGGGTGCACGTGCCAGTCACAGCGGGCTCTAGATTAGTGAGAGGATTGTTCCATTCCCGAGGAATTCTGACAACTCCGCGTTTTGAGTTCGTCACACCCAGAAAAACGTGGGGGTTTACAAGTACTGTTTAGTACATCACATATCCGAACATGTGGTTCAAAGGGTACTGAAGGTGACTCCCTGAAAGTACTTGGCCTTCATGCTTAGGGCTAGGAAATATAAGGTGGATTGGAGAGGGTTTAAGATATTGGTATTCCCAAGAGAGGGTTAGTTAGAAAATGTTGAGAAAGGCATCAGACAAGTAAGTTCAGGATGCTACCCAGACTATAGCTCAATGGCTCATCAGTAGTTACCCTTATGAGAGTTCTTGATAAAGTATATGCATGTTTTCTTTTCATGAGAGTTAGCTCTCATTGACAGTTTGATATTAGTTATTTTTGGACCAGTGACAACTGTTGCTAATGATTTTCTATTATATATGTAAGTGAGCATCAAACACGACAGGATATGTCAGACTTGACGAATGAGTAGTGACATCCTTACGCATACACATGGCTGACGATAGGATGCTTTATTGTGATGCTGGTTAATGTGTAGAACTTTTGATGAAATATTTTGATGATGTTTAATGCAAGGTTATTTAGTTTCTTTTAATGATGTTTTGACATCAATGATAATGTCACTATTGTGAATGAAGTTAGTAAACTTCTAGTAATGTTTATGTGAATAGTAAATGGGTCAAGACCCACTTAAGGATTATGATATAGAAGTTGTTATGTGTTGCCGAATGTAATATTGTTGTGATATATCTTGTTATTTTTCTTATATTTTGTGATTTGATGATGGACAGGTTGGTTCCCTTATTGCACTTTCAGGGAAATTTCTATCCGTTTATTTACAAAATTTATCATATTTAAGCATTTGGAGTGTGATTTTTGTTGTCCTATCATCCAAGTAGTGTCTTGTTAGGTCTACATTTCATACATTCATATTGATGTTCTTTCATCTTATTACGCTTAGAGTAGATCCATTCTGCTTGGGTTTGGGTCGACCAATTTAATCAAATTTGAGGGTTGGTTTGGTGTCCCGTAACACTTCCAATTCGGTTTAATAGCAAACCGGACTTGGGGTGTTACAGGAGGTCTCAAGTGTAATGTATGTCCAGATCAGTGCAACTTTCGGTGAGCTCCCGTGCTGTTTTGCTGCATGGGTTGATGTAGTCCTTTGGTTTGCACCCTCACATCATAGCCAGCCTACCTATGATCTTTACATCCTTACTTGTGAGTCTAACACAATAGTAGTAGCTAAGTGAGTCAAGATAATGTCACTACAAATAGGTGCAACGAAGGGATGAGACACATATCAAACCTCATTATGGGTTCCTATTGACCCAAGGTGCGATAGTGGCTCTTTGGTGTGTGTGTTTTCCATCCCCTAAAATGATAGTTTCTATTTGTACTCAGTTGAAAGCACTTGTCTGCTATTTACTAATTGCACTTGAGCCGTCAGAGCCATCCTTCGAGTTGACTTTTTGTTGCCTCTAGGATGATAATTGAATCCAACGATAGGCAACAATTTTGGCACTTCAGAGTTTACTATCCTTGAGTGCCCTATATTTTATACCACCTTTTCCTGGTATACACATCACAAGGTCTATAACCAAAGATACAAGACTTAGTAGATGCCTTCTAGGCACCCACCTTGGGACATGTACCCTTTTAGGTCCTCTTAACACTTTTACAGTGTTCACCCTGCTACATTCAATTTTCAAGGCTAGTCATGATACCCGTGCTTAGTAGGATGTTCTTTAGCACATCGATTGTGGTGGGGGTCAGCTTGACACTTTAGACACCAGGGCTGGTCCCATTTAGACAACCTTGTACTACGAGTACTCCTTGAACTACATTCGTTCACTCTGGTTGGAGGCGAATATGAGTACATACTCCTACAAAGCATGTGGAGAGCATGTGTGCCTTGTTGTGTGGGCAGTGGCAGTGTGGGGTCACTTGTTGGGCCAGGTAGATTAGTTGCTTCAGTGAGTTAGTTTGTGTTTATCGGCCTGGTTAGTGGTGTATGTGGTCGTTTACCATTCTACTATTCTGCTTGTTCCCTCCTTGTGTTGAAATTTTGGAACAAAATTTTTATGAGGAAAGGTTGTAAACCTGACCCATTGGCCTAGTATTTTTTACGTGTGATTTGTTGTTGCCTCGATCCTAGCAATACACACTAAGTTCGATTTGATGAGTTTGGTGCTAGGAGGATCCCTTGTATGTTGTTGGTCTTGAGCATCGGGCATGTTTGTAGTTAAGTTTTCCCGTCAACCCCATTTGCCAAGCAGGTGGTTTGTGTTCCGTTTAGCTGTATTGTGTAGATTAGAGTTGTGTTCATGCTTGTTTTTGCATGGAGTGCATTTGTGTCACTTTAGGTTTAGAGTTGTGTCTATTCATTCGGGTGTACCTGTTCGCCCTAGATGTGCCCTAGAAGCCTCCCCAGGCATCCAAGTTATTTCACCCACCTTTCCCTTTCCTTTTTACCCATTTTTTTGTGTGTCTGGCCTGGTTCTGGTGACAAGCGTTGGGGCCCAGGACCACAGGATTGTGTGTACACGTGGTGCACCTCACTTTGTGAGCGTCGTGTCACTAATGTTGCGGGCATGGAGGGAGAAAACCCTCACCACCTCTTCTTTTATGCCCCTTTCTCCCCTTCTTCTCCCCTTTGCCATTGCCTTCACCAACCTCTTCTCCTTCTCCTTGGCCTTTACGCCTCCTTCCTCGTCTCCTCAGCCTCATCCTCTTCCTCCTGGCCTCCTCTTCTTCCCCTTTCTCCTTTCCCAGGAGATGCTCCGTCTCCCTCCCCTTTTTATTTTATTTTTAGGCATGTCATGGTTGTTTTAATGTAGAGCTCTCTAATTGGGAATGTAGATATTTAGATCATCATATTATATAAATCTATTAATTTCTTGGTGATTTTGTGATAAAAATGTAATTTTTTATTATTCATTGTGTTTTGGCTAAAAAAATATAATAAAATATTTGTGGCAGCTAGAAATTGTAAAATCTTTCAACAAATCTATTTAATAAAGGTCGAAACTATAAAAAAATTAAAATTTTACAATATTTTGGCTGCATCCGGGGGACCCTGTTTCACATGTCAAATTGAATAATAATTACATAGTTAAAATAGTATCATTTTAACTCGTAATTGATTGTGAAATGATCACAGTGCAAAAATATTAAGTTAAATAACAATTAACTTAATTACACTAATTGACTAAAGGATATAATATTATTTTAATAAGGATAATATGTGATTCACGGGCATGGGTCTGAGTTTGACTCGAGAACTTTTAAGCTCTTCATATTAAAGTCGGTACAATGAAATTATCATCAAGATTATTCTTATTAAATTATTTGACATTTTAAGTTACAACAAACGTGCATATAGTACCTACCAGCAGTGTATATTTAGCATGAGCATGCTCTCCGTTGAGTATATCCAAACAATGAGTTTCTATGATCAGTTTGTGCCCTATTGGCAACAAACATGTTGTCGTCATCCAACTTCTTGTTCATGCATAGTCCATTCTCAATTGAATATTCCAGTTCGTGTGCATGGATATCTCAGCGATTATGATGAGGCCCTATTGGGCATATTCAATTGATGATGTGGGCTGTGGAGTTTTTGTTTCATGTTAAAGTTTCTCATGGATGATTTGTCATCCATTTGCTAGATTGGAATTGTCTTCCATAGTTATTTCCAAACAAGTAGTCTTTTAATTATTGATGTATGTTTTCTATATAGTTTGCTATTGTACGTTGGTCAGGGAAGCATAAAGATTGAGAATGAATCATGGGAATGGATGATTGACCAGTCTTATGATGTTGTTTGTGCTTGTTCATGTTGATGTCAGGCCGATGGGCTGTAAATAATTATGTGGGGCTAATGAGCCAATATGATTATTAATGTGATGCCAATGGGCTGTATAATGAGAGTAGTATTCTAGTCTAGTAAGTGTGAGATATCCCAATTTAGCCTCACATCTAATACCTACTCGGGTAAGATCCTATTTATAAGTGTGAATGAACTATAGATCTTTAACTTGGTTAACTACTTTTAAAGAAATGACTTAGCCCATTTGTTTGCACTTTAGGCAGTATCGTTACAAATGGTATCAGAGCCTCCTAGTTTCATCTTTAGATGGCAAGCTGGACTAGAAACATTGGCTAAGTTATCGGTTACGGGCTAAAGGTCATGAGCTGAGGTTAGCAGTCGAGCTATGTGTAAGAATTTCGGGGACGAAATTTCCTAAGGCAGGTGGATTTTGAGTTCTCTCAATTTAGTCATACATCTAATACCTACTACAATAAGATCTTGTTTATAAGTGAGAATGGACTATAGATCTTTAACTTTTGTTAACCACTTTTGAAGAAATGACTTAGCCCATTATGTTGCACTTTGGATCGGGTAGTTTTGAATAGTATTGGAGCCTCCTGGTTCTATGTTAGATGATAGGCTGGATTAGTTGTAACGACCCACTCGAACCGGACCGGGTGTTACCTAAAAATATAATTGATGTAACGATAATATTCTAGAACATGAATTGAAAAACAGCAAATAAGTCTAGCAATATATAATATAAATCATAACAATAAATCATGTTCTCTAAAATATAAAATAACCGTCCAACAGTCTCGGACCGTTTCCCATAGCCACATTTATAACACAAGAGAATAATAAAGAAGTCCAATTTTTAATATCAATTCACCAACCTGAGTCACTTTTATTCTTCAGTCCAAAGCTGCTCACCTGCGGAGGCAATTCCGCGTTAGTGATAAAACCACTAAGCTGCATAATTAAATGAAACAAGTCGATAAAATCCCCATTATCATTTCAAGAGTCTTTTAGTTGTTATGAGCCTATGCCGAGCTCGTTATATGCTAGGAGGGGTGGCCACCCCATCCAGCTACCATCCCATGCATGCGCACACACGCTACGTGGCCCACGGCCTATAGTTACCGATGTTTGCCATTGACTCACCTTCTCGGTATCACAAGTGCATAATGAGCTATCTTGCGCCATTGCGCCCTGTTGCCCCTTTCGGCATGGGGACAGGTGTTCAATCTTTCAGGGGGTGCTGCCTTGTGCCGAATTGAGTCGACCCTGGTTGCGTTCCAGCGCATGGTGGTCAGATACTCAAGTCGACCAAGACTCCCACATAGTAATTTTAAGGGTGCGGCCCCGTGTCGGACTGAGACAATTCCTTGACCCCGGTTGCACTCGGTGCATGGTGGTCGAATCTAGGCTCAAGCCGACCAGGGCTGCCAACAAGGGAAAATACAACATTTCAAATAATTATACGGACCTGGATAGTTCGTAAGTGAACTCGTAGTTGTGACCAACGATCCTAATCTGAACGAGAACATAAAATTATACATAAATATAATTTTATTCGAGTAGAAATGCATGTAACTAAATGCCTAATATATATATCATTATTAAAATTTGACAACATAAGTATGCAACCATTCAAAAATATTAAATATTAAATTCTCAACAAATCTAGTGAGATAATTAATTATTCATGTGCCATAATCATTTAAGCCCTACTTTACATTTTAAATTAATTATCCAAATCATAATTAATACTTAACAATTGATAAAATAATTATTAACTGATGAACAATTATTTAATTACTATTATTAGTATATTTTCCTTTGAGATGTTAATTACTTAACCATGATCTTGATGATTTAGTTTACGGTTATAATTTTTACTCGCTATCATTATTCATATCAATTTAATTAATTAAGTTGTTCGATTAAATTAATTAAAATAATTTGTATTATTCTAATTCAATTATTTTAAATTATTCAACTCAATAAAGTTTCGAACTTTATTTATTTTCATTATGCTATTTAGTTTCAACGCTTGTGATTTTTACACGATTATATTTTAATAACCCATTTTCTACATTACTGCCTCGTTATTAAAATAATCACTTTATTTACCTAATATTAAATTTAATATGGTAAAGGTAAAATCTTTATTTTATTAATCACTTATAACCATCTGATTTAATTTAATCGCTTGTAGTACGCCGATTAATTATCGACGGTTTATCGTTACCGTATTTTTTATTACTTATGGTGATTTCGTACAATAATTAATTTGTTTAGTAACTTTAACCCATAACTATTAAAATAATTATTTTTAAAGATTTATTTCGAGTTAGTATTATTTTTTAACTTGCAGTCGGTATCGAGTCAACCCATATTTACAAAACTACCATATTTTTCTTCCCCAACGTCCCTTCTTCTCTAAACTCCATCTTTGCACCCAAAAACAGGTCTGTGACATCTTCTTCTTCAACCCTATGCAACCTTCCCCAGCAACCCAATTGAACAACCATATAAACATCCCAACAAGGCATCAACAACGAATTAAAACAGCCAAAGATGAAACCCAACATCCATGTTTTACAGCAGCTATCCAAGGCGACCGTCCTGCACCAAAACCAGTCCTGTTCTTCTTCTCCCACCCTCAAGACCCCTCCTTTCTTGCACCTTGCTCCAATTCAGATGTTCCACGACCTCAGGCCGGCCTCAAAACAGTAAGGATCAGCCACCTTTGGACGTTGCATGGAGTATGATCGTTCTCCCCACTTCTGCACTTCGCCGCCATGAATTCCGGCGAGAAGGTCGTCCGCTGTGGACTGTTCTGGCGGCCTGAACTGCTGTGATGGAACCCATGATGCTGTCGACGAAGCACAACCGGTGTCTACCCCTCTGAATCTTCCATTACAGCATCTATTTCAGAGGAACTGCCATCACCATCGTCACCCCTTGCAACTCCGCCCACAAACAGCTGTAATTCCGCCACCACTTGGAAACCAGGGACACGGTGAGCCCTCCCTTCGACCCAGCAGCAAGAGAGGTCATCCGGGGTGTGAGGGACTGCCTTGCAATTGTTCTTACGGTCGCCCATCTTGCCAAAGTTTCAGACTACTCGGCCATGGACGAGATTCCAGTTTTCAGGTTAGTTCTTTTCTTTCTTGTTGATTTCAGACTTTAGTTACATGATTAACAAGCTTATTATCAATTAAAAAGAATATGCATGCAAGAAAATTAAGAAGAGGGAGATAGGAAGGATACCCAAGCAAGGAAGAAGCCACACCAGTAAGGAAGAGGAGAACTAGGCTGCTAAGGTGAGGAAGACGCCCTTTACACCAAAAATGACGTCCTCTTTCAAAATTTATAAAAATGAAAATGACGGCTAGGGTATGTGAAAACACCCCAACACCGTATTTCATTTAATCAGGTAACCAGGGTAAATAATAAAATGTATTAATTAATAGGGTAGGATTAACCGGGTAGAGAATATAACACATTCGGTCCTTCCCGGACAGCGTTCGGTCCTTCCCAGATCACGTCGGATATATGTAATTATTATTATTATTATTATTCACAGTCTTTACATTAGGGATGTTAGCTAGGCTACCAGTCATGGGCCAAAAAAGGTCATGGGCTGGCCAAGTGTAGGAATTACGGGAACAGAAATTTATTAAGGTGGGTAGATTGTGAGATCGCTCAACTCAATCTCACATCTAATACCTACTGAGGTAAGATCCTACTTATATGTAGGAATGGACTATAGATCTTTAACTTGGTTAACCACTTTTGAAAAGATGACTTAGTCTACTACGTTGCACTTTGGGTCGAGTCGTTACAAATTGTATTAGAGCCTCCTAGTTCTGTGTTAGATGGTGGGCTGGACTAGGGATATTAGATAAGTTGTCGGTCACTAGCCAAAAAAGGTCATAGGCTGTGGCTAGGAATAGTCCAAGTGTAAGAATTTTGGGGACAAAATTTCCTATTGTGGGTGGATTGTAGGATATTTTAATTTAGTCCCACATCTAACACCTAGTGGGGTAAGATCTTGTTTACAAGTGGGAATGGACTATAGATTTTTAACTTTGTTAACCACTTTTGAAGAAATAACTTAGCCTATTACTTTGAACTTTGGGTTAGGTCATTACAGTAAGGCACTTGAATTTTTGTATAAAAGCCTATGGGCATTTTAATAGAATAGCAAAGTTGCCTTGTGTGTGATTTGTATGAAAATTATTATCACTAACTTGTATTTGAGATGTTTTATGGGTAGAATACTATAGGGTACGCAAGTCTTACTATTTTGTGCAGGAATTCTTCAAGCCCTAGAGTACTGGAACTCAAGGTTATAAATATCCCATGATTTGAGTGTAAAACCCCGTGACTCGAGTCAGGGGTTTTACGTTACCGAACCAGTCGGTTCAACCGTTGGTTCGAGTCGAGTCAGTTTCATGAACCGCGTGCTGAGTCGAGGCCAGCCGTGAGTTATGAGCGATGAGAGTCAGGTGTACCTGAATATATGATGATAACGTCGAGAAGATGGTGAGATATGAGTTATCAGAATATATGAAAGTATGCAGTATTTTTTCTTTTTATATGTTTGATCGTAGAAATAGTTTTAGGCCGAATAACGCGTTAGGACGCGTTGGATTATATTCGGGTGGGTTATTAGTTATAGAGCATGCCATTTGGATGTTGTTGTGTTTGTTTTATTTTATGGAATTTTTCCATATTTTTCTAGATTTTTTAGAATTTATTACGAACTAGTTATTATTTTGACTCGAGTAGGAATCGAGTCAATACTTAATTACGAAACTGCCATTGAGGGTATTTCTTCTCCCTCCCGACCCTTCCTTCACCCAAACCCTCGCCGCTGTGTGCTGCTGCCGCCGCCGACGCCGCACTGCCGCTGATCGACGCCGCTCCGCCTTGCCGTGCCGTCGTCGTGCCGCCCCGACCGACCCCGGCCACCGATCGCCTGCCGGCGCGCCGCCGCGATGCCACGAAGCCGCCTCGGCCGTCGCCACTCCGGGCCGGATTCCGCCGCCGTTCGGTCTCCGTCATCGCCGCTGTGACCACCAGTCCCACCCCCTCACCGTCGCCGACGTTTCCCCCATCATCTCGACCGCCGTCGAGGCCGGCCGCAGCCCCAATCGAAGCACGCCGCCGCCGCCACCCATTTTCGACGCCGCCGCCAACAGCCATCGCCGCCTCGGCTACATTGTTTGACACCACCATCGGACCAAGCTCGTCGAGCTGGTGCCGATAGACCCCCTGATTGCCCCGTCCTGAATCATCGCCGGAAATCCGCCGGAAAACTGCCGACACTCGCCGGAAAACCATCGGAACCGCCGGAAAATTGGATTCGTGGGAAATTTGCCGGATCATCCGCCAAACGCACCCGGTCCAATCTGATCGGACTTCGGACGCCGCTAGGTGCCGAATTCGAGTTTCGAGCCACGAAACGGAAACCCTAGCCGTCGCCGATTTTCGACGACGCGAGGTATAATTTATTTTAACTTAATTATTTGAAAGTATTGATTGTTAGAATTGCATGGTAGGATTGGTGAATTGTGTGTTATAATAATATATATAAATGTAGATTTGATTAAGGATAAAATATGAAATTTGTTTGATTGAGTGGTGTTAAAAATGGAGGCTAAGAAACTAATTAGGGTAACTAGGTAATGATCATGATCTAATGCAAACTAGCCTAAGTAGACTTGCTAGAATTGATATAGGTTGATGTGTGTTGATTGATGCGTGATTGTGTTGATTGTGTGTGCATGCTATAGGATGTGTGATTCATCATGCGGGCGTTAGTTTTTAGCTTGATTGTGTAGGTACGGTGTAGGAGCTCGCCGCCTAGGCGCGTGGACCCGTTTGGAGCTTCTACCAGGTCCGTTTAGGACTTGTTCTCTGTTTTACGCTATTCTATTGTGTATTTGATTTATTACATGCAGGACGTGTTAAGTGGCGTTTTATCGGATCCCACTTAACTCGGGCCATTTAGCCAACAATTTTCCGGATTAATAACCCTCGAGGATGAGATCCCTCGAGTTTGTTTTCGAACTTCAGATCCAGCTCACGTTGCCTTCGGGCCTATTGTATAAATCCCAACCCAGACCTATATATATGTATAGTTTTCGCATTTTTGTGAGAGATTGAATGAGGGAAATCCGACTACCGTGCTACGCGAGCGGGCACGTGTGTGTCGATAGTGGGCTCTGGAATGGTGTGCGGGCCGTTTCATTCCCGAGGGATCCTGACAACTCCACCTTTGAGTTCCTCAAACCCGGAGAAGTGTGGAGGTTCACGGGTACTGCAATGCAGCGCATGTCTAGACTTGTGGTTTCAAAGGGTACTAAAGGCGACTGCCTGAGAGTACTCGGCCTTCGTGCTCAAGGCCAGGAGTAATATGGAAGGTGCAGAGGGCGGAAAGGAATGAGATTTGATGCGAGAAGCGATAGAGAAATGGCCAAGGTATGAGAATGAGAAAGAAAGGGGGACGCTGTCGACCCGAGGGCGACGGCTCCCGTATGTGCCCTGATGAGAGTTCTTGAGGAAGTATATGGTTTTCATTCAACAGGAGAGTTTGCTCTCCTGTGCCAGATTGATATTAGTTATTTTCCGGGCCGGTAACACTCGTTACTGACGGTTTTTCTATATATATGTAGGTGAGGAATGCGAGCAATGAAAGCTGTCGGGACTGCGGAGGAGCAGCACGGAACCGTGCACACATGTACCTGCCGCATGTAATGTATAATGATGGTTGTTTAATGCTGTGTGAATGATTGTTAGAATGTTTTTGTCTTGATGAATTGTCTGTTATGAAATGAACGGATAGATGTGAATGAGCAGGGAGCCTTGGAGTTCAGCCTCGGCTTAGATGAAAACAAATGAGATAATAATGGAATGTCGCAGTAGATTGTTATGTTTTGTTGTATTTTGATAAAATATTTATATACCTTTGTTGTGGACAGGTTGGCCCTTATTGCACTTTTAGGGGAAACTCTGTCCGTTTTTACGTAGTAGTATATATTTTCTTTTGGTTTCTCATTTATTGTTTTGTCTTATTTTTGCTTGTACATCATAGCATGCATGTAGGACCGCGTTAGAACCCAATTGTTCCCATTCATGCATTTCATGTTTGCATCTCCATCTTGAGACGCCGAGGGTAGATCCGGGTCGGCTTAACCGAACCCAGTAGATTAGCGAACGGTTCGGTCGCCGGTGACATTTTCGGGTCGGTTCACGTGTGAGCCAAAACGGGGTGTGGTAGTCGGATCTAGGCTCAAGCCGACCAGGGCTGGCAAAAAAGGAAAATACAACATTTCAAATAATTATACGGACCTGGATAGTTCGTAAGTGAACTTGCAACCGTGACCAACGATCCTAATCTAAACGAGAACATAAAATTATACATAAGTATAATTTTATTCGAATAGAGATGCATGCAACTACATGACTAAATATATATCATTATCAAAATTCGACAACATAAAACATGCAACATTCAACAATCTTAAATATTAATTTATTCATGTGACATAATCATTTAAGTCCTACTTTACATTTTAAATTAATTATCTAGATCATAATTCACACTTCAATAACGATAAAATAATTATTAACTTATAAACAAGTATTTAATTACTATTATTAGAATATTTTCCTTTGAGATGATAATTACTTAACCACGATCTTGACGATTTAATTTATGGTTTTAATCTTTAGTCACTATCATTATTAATAGAAATTTAATTAATTAAGTCGTTCGATTAAATTATTGAAAATGATTTGTATTATCCTAATTCAAAGATATTACTAATACAATTATTTTAAATTATTCAACTCAATAAAGGTTCGAACCTTATTTATTTACATTATGCTATTTAGGTTCGTTTTACACGATTATAGTTTAATAACTCATTTTCTACTAACTTGTTATTAAAATAATCACTTTATTTACCTAGTATTAAATTTAATATGGTAAAGGTAAAATCTTTATTTTATTAATTACTTATAACCATTCGATTTAAATTAATCGCTTGTAATACACCGATTAATTATCGACCGTTTATCATTACCGTATTTTTATTACTCATGGTTATTTCGTACAATAATTAATTAGTTTAGTAATTGTAACCTATAACCATTAAAATAATATTTTTTTAGGATTAATTACGAGATAGTATTATTTTTAACTCGAGTCGGTGTCAAGTCAAGCATAAATTACAGATCTGCCATCTTCTTCTTCCCCACACTCTTCTCTTCTCCAAACCTCATCTTTGCACAACCAGATCACGTCGCCTTCAACCTTCTACAACCTTCCCCAGCAACCCAATTGAACAACCATATAAACATCCCAACAAAGCATCAACAACGAAATAAAAACAGCCAAAGATGAAGCCTAAAGTCCATGTTTTACAGCAGCTATCCAAGGCGACACCGTCCTGCACCATAAACTAGACTTGTCCTTCTTCTCCCAGCCTCAAGACAACTTCTTTCTTGCGCCTTGCTCCAATTCAGAGGTTCAGCTACCTCGGGCCGGCATCAAAACAGGAAGATCGGCCACCTTTGGATGACGCAGGGAAGAGGATCGTTTTCCCACGTCTGAACCTTCGCCGCCAAGAATTCCGGCGAGGAGGTCATCCACAGTGGGCTATGCCGGCGGCAAGAACTGCTGTAATGGAACCCCTGATGTTATCGACGAAGAACAACCGGCATCTACATTCTAAAGCTTCCATTACAGCGTTTGTTTCAGAGGAACGCCACCACGTTCATCACCCTTGCAACTCCGCCCACTCACAGGTGCAATTCTGCCACCAATCGGAAACAAGGGACACGGCAAAGCCACCCTTCAACCCAGCAACCAGAAGGCCTTCGGGGTTGTGAGCGGGTGCCTTGCAAATTTTGTTTACAGTCGCCCATCTTGCCAACATTTTTCACTCGTCGGCCATGGACGCGATGCCACCCTTCGACCCAGCAACCAGAAGGCCTTCGGGGTTGATGAGCGGCTGCTTTGGAAATTTTGTTTATAGTCGCCCATCTTACCAAGTAAGGAGGAAGTCGGCACCGGTAAGGAAGAGGAGAAGAAAATGAGAGTGAAGGCGGCTAAGGTGAGGATGACACCCCCTCACAACATATACGATGAAAATGACGGCTAGGGTATGTGAAAACACCCAAACACACGTATTTCATTTAATTGGGTAACCAGGTAAAGAATAAAATATAATACTTAACCGGGTAGAGAATATAATATAACAATAATATAAAACTTTCTCCAACGTTCGATCCTTCTCCGACCGAGTCAAAAAAATTTTTCTTTTTTTTCATAGTCTTTACAATCTCCCCAACATGGAAATATTTCATCCCCGAAATATCATAACGGACAACAGAACAATCATGATTAATTATTTCTTCGGGATCAGTTCATGCTACTACAATTATGTAAAGACTGTGAAAAAATATATAATATATTCGAATGCGGTCTGGGAAGGACCGAACGTGTTATATTCTCTATCCGGTTAATTCTACACAGTTATTTATTATATTTTATTATTTACCCAGTTACCCGGTTAAATGAAATACGGGTGTTTCCACATACCCTAGCCGTCATTTTAATTTTATGAAGAACGTCCTCCACCCTAGCCTTCATTCGCATTTTCTTCTCCTCTTCCTTACCAGCGTGGCTTCTTCCTTGCTTGGGTATCCTTCTTATCTCCCTCTTCTTAATTTTCTTATATGCATATTTTTAATTGATAGTAAGCTTGTTAATCATGGGAATTAAAGTTGTAAATCAACAAGAAAATAACTAAACTAAATGGTATACAACTGAAATTCCGCCATGGCTGACGAATCTGAAATGTTGGCAAATTGGGTGACTGTAAACAAGAATTTCAAGGCAGCCCTCACAACCCCGACGACCCCTCTGGTTGCTGGGTCGAAGGGATGGCTCGCAGTGTCCCTGGTTTCTAGTGGGTGGTGGAATTGCAGCTGTGAGTGGGCGGAGTTGCAAGGGTGACAGAAGTGGCGGCGTTCTACTGGAACAGACGTTGTCATGGCAATTTCAGAGGGTAGACGCTTAGCCTTGACATTGGGTTGTCGTGCGGGGAGAAGGGAAGAGTTCCCGGCGGTGCTGTAGGCCGGACTGAGGTCGCCTTGCATCCCAGGTGGTGCTGCTGGCCAAGAGACACGCACCTTGGTGCAGCAAGGTGTTGCCTTGGGTAGCTGCTATAAAACATGGACTTCAGGCTTCCAATTGGTTGCCGGAGAAGGTTGAAGTTGAAGGAGGACGTGAATCTGGTTTTGGGTGCCAAGATAAGGCTGGGAGAAGAAGAACGAACCTGTTTTTGGAGGAGAGAAGAATGGCGACGGGAAGAAGAAGAAGAAGAAGAAGAAGGGTGACAAACTTGTAAATATGGGTTGACTCAATACCGACTCGAGTTAAAAACAAATAATACTAACGCTTAATAAATCTTTAAAAATAATCATTTTAATAAGTTATAGGTAAAGTTACTAAACTAATTAATTATTGGACAAAATCGACATGGACATAAGTAATAAAAATACGGTAACGATAAACGGTCGATATTTAATCGAGGTAATACAAGCGATTAAATTAAATCGGATGGTTATAAGTAATTAATAAAATAAAGATTTTAGCTTTACCATATTAAATTTAATATTAGGTAAATAAAGTGATTATTTTAATAACGAGTTAGTAATGTAGAAAATGGGTTGTTAAACTATAATCGGGTAAAAATATCAGTCGAACCTAAATAACATAATAAAAATAAATAAAGTTCGAAACTTTATTGAGTTGATTAATTTAAAATAACTGTATTAGTAGTATCTTCGAATTAGAATAATGCAAATTAATGTAGTTAATTTAATCGAACGACTTAATTAATTAAATTACTATTAATAATGATAGCAACTAAAAATTATAACCGTAAACTAAATCATCAAGATCGTGGTTAACTAATTATCATCTTAAAGGGAAATATACTAATAGTAGTAATTAAATATTTATTATCAGTTAATAATTATTGTGTCAATTGTTAAGTATTAATTATGATTTGGATAATTAACTTAAAATGTAAAGTAGAGCTTAAATGATTATGTCACACGAATAATTAACTATCTCACTATATTTGTTGACAATTTAATATTTAATATTTTTGAAAATGATATATATATTTAGACATTTAGTTGCAAGCATTTCTATTCGAATAAAATTATACTTATGTATAATTTTATGTTCATGTTCAGATTAGGATCGTTGGTCACAGATGCAAGTTCACTTACAAACTATCCAGGTCCGTATAATCATTTAAAATGTTGTATTTTCCCTAGTTGGCAGCCTTGGTTGGCTGAGGCTAGATTTAACCACCATGCACCGAGTGCAACCGGGGTCAAAGAATTGACTCAGTCTAACACAGGGCCGCACTTTTAAAACTACTATGTGGGAGTCTTTGTAAAACCTGTGACTCGAGTCAGAGTTTTACGTTACCGAACTAGTCGGTTCGACCGTTGGTTCGAGTCAAGTCAGCTTCATGAACCGCGTGCTGAGTCGAGGCCAGCTGTGAGTTATGAGCGATGAGAGTCAGGTGTACCTGAATATATGATGATAACGTCGAGAAGATGGTGAGAAATGAGTTATCAGAATATATGAAAGTATGCAGTATTTTTTCTTTTTATATGTTTGATCGTAGAAATAGTTTTAGGCCGAATAACGCATTAGGACGCGTTGGATTATATTCGGCTGGGTTATTAGTTATAGAGCATGTCATTTGGATGTTGTTGTGTTTGTTTTATTTTATGGGATTTTCCCATATTTTTCTAGATTTTTTTTAGAATTTATTATGAACTAGTTATTATTTTGACTCGAGTAGCAATCGAGTCAATACTTATTTACAAAATTGCCATTGGGGGTGTTTTCTCCTTTCCCCGACACTTTCTCCTCCCAAAACCCTCGCCACCCACTTTGTTCGTCGCCGCCACCGCCGTCGACTGCCGCCCCGCTGCCGGAACCAACCGCCCATCGTCCCCTCGCCGTCGTCGTGCCGTCCCGACAGACCTCGGCCACCGATCGCCTGCCGGCGTGCCGCCGCGATGCCACGAAGCCGCCTTGGCCGTCGCCACTCCGAGCCGGATTCCGCCGCCGTTCGGTCGCCGTCGCCGCCGCCGTGACCACCAGTCTCACCCTCTCATCGTCGCCGACGTTTCCCCATCATCCCGACCGCCGTCGAGGCCGGCCGTAGCCCCGATCGGAGCACGCCGCCGCCGCCGCTCACTTTCGACGCCGCCGCCGACAGCCATCGCCACCCTGGCTACTTTGTTTGACACCACCATCGGACCAAGCTCGTCGAGCTGGTGCCGATAGACCCCCTTCTTTCCATAGAGATTGCTCTCATGTTCCAGTTTGATATTAGTTATGTCCGGACCAGTGACACCCGTTGCTGACGTTTTTCTATATATATGTAGGTGAGAAATGCGAGGGATGAAAGCTGTCGGGACTGCGGAGGAGCAGCACGGAACCGCGCACACATGTACCTACCACGTGTAATGTATAATGATGGTGTGTTAATGTTGTGTGAATGATAATTAGGATGTTTTTGTCTTGATGAATTGCTTATTATGAAACAAACGGATAATTGTGATAATTGCTTATTATGAGTAGGAAGCCTTGGAGTTCAGACTCAGCTCAGATGAAAACAAATGAGATAATGATGAATGCTACGGTAGATTGTCATGTTTTATCGTATTTTGATAAAATATTTATATACCCTTGTTGTGGACAGGTAGGTCCCTATTGCACTTTTAGGGGGATTCTGTCCTTGTTTTTGTAAAAATTAATGAATTTTTTATTAAAATTTCTTGCTGTTGCATGGTTTTGTTTTGCTTGCACATCATAGCATGCATGTAGGACTACGTTAGAACCCACGCATCTCATCCATGCATTTCATGTTTGCATCTCCATCTTGAGACACCGAGGTGCAAATCCGCATCGGCTTAACCGAACCCAGTAGATTAGCGAACGGTTCGATCGCCGGTGACATTTTCGGTCGGTTCACGGGTGAGCCGAAATGGGGTGTTACAGTCTTGGTCGACTTGAGTATCTGACCACCATACGTTGGAACGCAACTGGGGTCGACTCAATTTGGCACCATGAAAGATTGAATACCTGACCCCATGCTGAAAGGGGTGACAGGGCACAGTGGCACAAGTAGGCTCATTATGCACTTGTGATACCGAGAGGGTGAGTCAATGGCAAATATCGGTAACTATAGGCCGCGCGGGCCACGTAGCAGTGCGTGTGCATACAGGGATGGTAACTTGATGGGGTGGCCACCCCTACCAGCATAATTGGAGCTTCGCATAAGCTCATAATTACTAAAAGACTTGTGAAATGATAATAGGGAATTATATTGACTTGTTTCATTTAATTATGTGGCTTAGTGTTTTTATCACTAACATGGAATTGCCTCCACAAGTGAGCAGCTTTGTACTGAAGAATAAAAGTGACCCAAGTTTGGTGAATTGATAATAAAATTGGACTTCCATATTATTCTCTCGTGTTATAATTGTGGCTATGGGAAATAGTCCAAAACTGTGGGATGGTTATTTTATATTTTAGAGAAAATGCTTTATTTTTATGATTTATATAATTTATCAGAGCACGGTTTCCCTCTAGCTCACAAATTATGACTCAAGTACCTTGTTGGAAAGTCCAACAATTATCTTTTTCCCGTTGTGTTGTGTTTTGAATTAACAAATTCATTCGCTAATAAACCTAAGACATAACTGAAAGAGAACATATTAATCAAGCATGATGGGAAAAAATTTTTGACGTTTCAGATGGTAGGCACTTGTAGATAGACAAACCAATCTACTCCGTCAAATTCGAACACAGAGAATGTATTGGCCCAAATCCTAAAGGCCATACAGGGAGTGGTTCAGAATATCGTTCAGCGGTTGCCGGGAGTGGTAGCAGGGAATGGAGCCTCAAACTCAGCAGCGGGTCCTAGAATCACCCCGGATGGTGGTTAGGGAAGTGCCCAAGGGCCGGCAGGGTTAGTTGATCCGGGCGAGCAAGGGGAGCGTCCGAACCCAATGCACACCGGTAGTCCGACAAGTGATGCCGCCAATTGTTGATAATAGTGACGGTTACACTGTGAAAAAGTTCAGGAAGAATGGCGCTAAACTATTTGTCGGAGGGATCAATCCAATGAAGGCGGAGAGCTGGATAGACATTACCGAAAACGCATTTAGGGCTCTGTCTGTGCCCCACTGCCATCAAGTGAGGTTGGGAACATGCATGCTTTAGGAGGAAGCATCTTACTGGTGGAAATCCACTGGAAAAAACCACATTCCATAGACATGAGATTTCTTCCATCACATGGGTGGAATTTGTGGCCGCTATCCTAACCAAACAATTTGACTGCCCATTGTTTGGTGAGGGTTGTAAAGCCTTTTTGGCTAACTTAGTGAGTCTAAATCCAAACCCAAAGAGTTGTCCATGATTCCTGTGGTAGTAGAGTTTCCCGAAGTATTCCTAGAAGAACTTCCAGGGTTACCTCCTAAGCGGGCAATGGAGTTCGCCATTGACCTAGCACTTGGGGTAACACCAATTTCTAAAGCACCATACTGCATGGCTCTAGCAGAACTCAAGGAGTTAAAGAGTCAACTAGAAGAGTTATTGCAGGCAGGTTTTATCCGACCAAATACTTCACCCTGAGGAGCCCCTATTCTCTTCGTGAAGAAGAAAGATGGATCACTTCGACTGTGTATTGACTATTGACAACTCAATCAAGTGACAGTCATAAATCGGTATCCCTTACCGAGGATTGATGACTTGTTTGATCAGCACAAAACAGCCAGAGTATTTTCTAAGATAGACTTGCGGTCTGATTATTACCAGTTGTGAGTCAAGGAGTTAGACATACAAAAAATGGCTTTCCAAATTTGGTATGGACATTATGCGTTTCTAGTTGTGCCTTTTGGTTTGACAAATGCACCAACGGCCTTTATGTCACTCATGAACACAGTATTTCACACAGACTTGGACAAGTTTATTATCGTGTTTGTGGATGACATTCTAGTCTATTCGAATAATGAAGAAGAGTACGTGAAGCACTTGTCCATTACTCTTCAAGTTCTGGGAGAAAATTAACTAATTGCCAAGCTCTCAAAACATGACTTCTAGTTGAAGGAGGTAAACTTCCTTGGTCATATTATCTCAAAGGCTGGAGTTGCAATGGATCCATCAAAAGTGAAAGCAGTCAGTGATTGGCCACAACCCAAGTCAGTCACTAACATCAAAAGCTTCCTTGGTTTAGCGGGTTACTACAGGAAATTCATTAAAGACTTCTCCTTAGTAGTATCGCCGATGACCAAACTTACAAGGAAGGGAGTCAAGTTCGAATGGAGTAGTAAGTGTGAGGAGAGTTTCCAATCTCTAAAGAAGAGTCTAACAACTGCTGCTTGACACGCCAAGTCTTCAGTGATGCGTCCCTGTTGGGTTTAGGATGTGTCCTTATGCAGGGGAGGTAAAGTGGTGGCCTATGCCTCTCGTCAATTGAAGATTCATGAGCAAAATTATGCAGCCCATGACTTGGAACTGGCAGCAGTGGTTTTTGCCCTAAAGATTTGGAGACACTACTTGTATGGAGCCCAGTTCGAAGTCTTCACTGACCACCAGAGTTTGAAGCATATCTTCACTCAATATGACCTTAACCTTCGTCAGAGACGGTGGATAGAATATTTGAAGGACTACGACTTCCAAATCTTATACCACCCAGGGAAGGCGAATGTGATAGCAGACGCATTGAGTCGGAAGGGCAAAGTGGACAAAAGTAAGTAGCTAGCTAGACTTTTGGCCATGTCTAGCAGAAGTGGTGGCTATCAACCCTGTGGAGCAACTAACTGGGTTATTAGCAAATTTGGTTATTTCCAATGATTTAAATGATCGTGTTAAGCTAGCACAAATGGGTGATGAGGAGCTGAATGAAATGTTGGACAAGATTCCTGACATGGTAGCTGATTCCAATAGCGTGATCAGATTTAGAGGAAGGTTGTGTGTACCCAAGGATGATGCACTAAGGTGGAATATCTTGGAGGAGGCTCATCGCTCAAAGTTCTCGATACACCCTGGAGTTACTAAAATATATCAGGATTCAAAGCGAACCTACTGGTGGATTGGGATGAAGAGGGATGTTGTGGATTTTGTCTCCAAGTGTCAGACTTGCCAACAGATCAAAGCCCAACATCAACTACCTAGAGGACTATTGCAACCTTTAGAAATACCAACATGGAAATGGGAGTGTGTCACATGCGATTTTATTGCAAAACTCCCAAGGACTCAGAAGCAGCATGACTCCATATGGGTAGTTGTGGACTGACTAACTAAGGTAGCTCACTTCATCCCCACAAAATCAATGAGGACGGCGGAATACCTGGCCAGATTGTATGTCGACAATATTGTCAAGTTACATGGGATTCCAAAGGAGATAGTCTCCGACCGAGATCCCCTATTCACCTCACATTTCTGGGAAGTTTTCCAAAAAGCCATGGGGAGTCAAATCAAGCTGAGTACATCATATCACCCACAAACTGATGGTCCGAGTGAGAGGACTGTTCAAACTTTGGAAGATATGTTAAGAGCTTGCATACTTGTCTGGGAGGTGACTGGGAGAAACACTTAGCTTTGCCTAAATTCACCTACAATAACTCTTACAAAGCCATTATATGGATGGCACCATTTGAAGCCTTATATGGTAGGCCCTATAGATCTCCATCATGCTAGCTGGAGTCTAACGAAGCAATTATAGTTGGGCCAAAGATGGTGAGGGAAGCTACTGAAAAGGTGAAACTCATTCAGCAAAGGCATATGGAAGCGCAGGATCGACAGAAGAGTTATGCCGATACTCGAAGGAGGGACCTAGAGTTCCAAGTTGGGGAGTTGTGTACATAAAAACATCTCCTATGTAGGGGGTGATCAGATTTAAAATATCAGGAAGTTGAAGCCAAGATTCATAGGACCGTTTCCAATCCTGGATCGAGTTGGAAATAATATATTCGAACGCGGTCCGGGAAGGACCGAACATGTTATATTCTCTATCCAGTCAATTCTACCAGGTTAATTATTATATTTTATTGTTTACCCTGTTACCCGGTTAAATGAAATATGGGTGTTTCCACATACCTTAGCCGTCATTTTTATTTAAAGAAGAACATCCTCCACCCTAGCCTTCATACGCATTTTCTTCTCCTCTTCCTTACCAGCATGGCTTCTTCCTTGCTTGGGTATCCTTCCTATCTCCCTCTTCTTAATTTTCTTGCATGCATATTTTTAATTGATAGTAAGCTTGTTAATCATGGGAATTAAAGTCGTAAATCAACAAGAAAATAACTAAACTAAATGGTATACAACTGAAATTCTGCCATGGGTTACGAATCTGACATGTTGGCAAATTGGGTGACTGTAAACAAGAATTTCAAGGCAGCCCTCACAACCCCGACGACCCCTCTGGTTGCTGGGTCGAAGAGATGGCTCACCGTGTCCCTAGTTTCCGGTGGGTGGCGGAATTGCAGCTGTGAGTGGGCGGAGTTGCAAGGGTGACAGAAGTGGCGGCGTTCTGCTACAACAGACGTTGTCATGGTAGTTTCAGAGGGTAGACACTTAGCCTTGACATTGGGTTGTCGTGCGGGGAGAAGGGAAGAGTTCCCGGCGGTGCTGCAGGCCGGACAGAGGTCGCCTTGCATCCCAGGCGGTGCTGCTGGCCAACAGACCCGCACCTTTGTGCAGCAAGATGTCGCCTTGGGTAGCTGTTGTAAAACATGGACTTTAGGCTTCCAATTGGTTGCTGGAGAAGGTTGAAGTTGACGGAGGACGTGAATCTAGTTTTGGGAGCCAAGATAAGGCTGGGAGAAGAAGGTCGAACCTGTTTTTGGAGAAGAGAATAATGGCAACGGGAAGAAGAAGAAGAAGAAGTAGGGTGGCAAACTTGTAAATATGGGTTGACTCAATACCAACTCGAGTTAAAAAAAATACTAACGCATAATAATTCTTTAAAAATAATCATTTTAATGGGTTATGGGTAAAGTTACTAAACTAATTAATTATTTGACGAAATCGACAAGGACATAAGTAATAAAAATACGGTAATGATAAACATTCGATAATTAATCGACGTAAAACAAGCGATTAAATTAAATCAGATGGTTATAAGTAATTAATAAAATAATGATTTTAGCTTTACCATATTAAATTTAATAATAGGTAAATAAAGTGATTATTTTAATAACGAGTCAATAATGTAAAAAATGGGTTATTAAACTATAATCGGGTAAAAAATTCATAAGCGTCGAACCTAAATAGCACAATAAAAATAAATAACGTTCGAAACTTTATTTAGTTAAATAATTTAAAATAACTGTATTAGTAGTATCTTCGAATTAGAATAATGCAAAATAAATCATCAAGATCGTGATTAAGTAATTATCATCTCAAAGGAAAATATACTAATAATAGTAATTAAATATTTGTTATCAATTAATAATTATTTTGTCAATTGTTAAGTATTAATTATCATTTGGATAATTATTTTAAAATGTAAAGTAGGGCTTAAATGATTATGTCACATGAATAATTAATTATCTCACTAGATTTGTTGACAATTTAATATTTAGTATTTTTGAAAATGATATATATATTAGACATTTAGTTGCATACATGTCTACTCAAATAAAATTATACTTATGTATAATTTTATGTTCACGTTCAGATTAGGATCGTTGGTCACAGCTGCAAGTTCACTTACAAACTATCAAGGTCAGTGTAATCATTTGAAATGTTGTATTTTCCCTAGTTAGCAGCCTTGGTCGGCTGAGGCTAGATTTGACCACCATGCACCGAGTGCAACCGTGGTCAAAGAATTGACTCAGTCCGACACGAGGCTGCACTTTTAAAACCACTATCTGACCACCATGTGCTGGAATGCAACTGGGGTCGACTAAATTCTGCAAGGCAGCACCCCCTGAAAGATTGAACACCTACTCCCAGGCCGAAAGGGGTGACAGGGCGCAGTGGCGCAAGTAGGCTCATTATGCACTTGTGATACCGAGAGGGTGAGTCAATGGCAAATATCGGTAATACAAGTCGTGGGCCACGTAGCGTGTGTGCACATATATAAGATGGTAACTGGATGGGGTGGCCACCCCTACTAGCATAATTAGAGCTTAGCATAGGCTCATAATTACTAAAAGACTTGTGAAATGATAATAGGGAATTATATTGGCTTGTTTCATTTAATTATGTGGCTTAGTGTTTTTATCACTAATGCAGAATTGCCTCCACAGGTGAGCAGCTTTGGATTGAAGAATAAAAGTGACCCATGTTTGGTGAATTGATAATAAAATTGGACTTCCTGATTATTCTCTTGTGTTATAATTGTGGCTATGGGAAACGGTCCGAGACTGTGGGACCATTATTTTATATTTTAGAATACATGCTTTATTTTTATGATTTATATGATTTATATATTGTCAGACTTAATTGTTGTATTAATATTCATGTTCTGGAATATTATCGTTACATCTATTATATATTTTTGAGTAACGCCGGGCCGGTTCGGGCCGGTGGTTACAAATTATAAGAATTTTATGCCACGTATAGGCTATTGTATTTCCTTGCCATTTCTTGTTCAGTCTCCCATTTAGCTTCCTCTGACCCCCATGATTTTTCTACAATGCTTTTACCAAAGGAGTTTCCTTGTTCCCGAGTGTCTTTGTTTCTCTTGCCGGGATACGAATCGGCTTTCCCTCGTAGGTTAAATTTGATTGTAGCTCTAAGTCTTCAAAATTTGTGATTATATGATCCTCATCTCGTACATATTTCTTTAGCATTAACACATGGAAAACATTGTGTACTCCAACTAGGCTTGGTGGCTATGCTAGTCTATATGCACAATTTCCAACTCGATCCAAGATTGGGAACGGTCCTATGAATCTTGGCTTCAACTTCCCTGATGTTCTAAATCTGATCACCGCCTTTGTAGGAGATGTCTTTAGGTACACAAACTCCCCAACTTGGAACTCTAGGTCCCTCCTTCGAGTATCAACATAACTCTTCCGTCGATCCTGAGCTGCCTTAAGCCTTTGCTAAATGAGTTTTGCCTTTTTAGTTGCTTCCCTCACCATCTCTGACACGACTATAACTGCTTCGGTAGACTCCAGCCAACACAATGGAGACCTGCAGGGCCTACCATATAAGGCTTCAAATGGTGCCATCCCTATACTGGCTTGATAAGAGTTATTGTAGGTAAATTTAGTCAAGGCTAAGTGTTTGTCTCAATCACCTCCCCAGTCAAGAATGCAAGCCTGACACTTGGAGACAAAATCCACCACATTTCTCTTCATCCCAATCCACCAGTAGGTTCACTTTAAATCATGATACATTTTTATAACTCCAGGGTGTATCGAGAACTTTGAGCGATGAGCCTCCTCCAAGATATTCCACCTCAATGCATTATCCTTGGGTACACACAACCTTCCTCTAAATCTGATCACACTATTGGAATCAGCTACAATGTCTGGAATCTTGTCCAACATTTCATTCAGCTCCTCATCACCCATTTGTGCTAGCTTAACACGATCAACCAAACCATTGGAAACAACCAAATTTGCCAATAAGACTGTTAGGTTCTCCACCGGGTTGATAGCTACCGCTTCTGCTAACATGGCCCAAAGTCTAGCTAGATGCTGACTTTTGTCAACTTTGCCTTTCCGACTCAACGCGTCGGCTACCACATTCGCTTTCCCTGGATGGTATAAGATTTGGAAGTCGTAGTCCTTCAAATGTTCTATCCACCACCTCTGTCGAAGGTTAAGGTCATTCTAGGTGAAGATATACTTCAAACTCTGGTGGTCAGTGAAGACTTCGAACTGGGCTCCATACAAGTAGTGTCTCCAAATCTTCAGGGCAAAAACCACTGCTGCCAAATCCAAGTCATGGGTTGTATAATTTTGCTCATGAATCTTCAACTGACGAGAGGCATAGGCCACCACCTTACCCTCTTGCATAAGGACGCATCCTAAACCCAACTGAGATGCATCACTAAAGACTGCGAATCCTTCATTACCATTTGGCAAGGTCAAGACTGGTGCAGTTGTTAGACTCTTCTTTAGAGACTGGAAACTCTCCCCACACTTACTACTCCATTCAAACTTGACTCCCTTCCTTGTGAGTTTGGTCATCGGCGATGCTACTAAGGAGAAGTCTTTAATGAATTTCCTGTAGTAACCCGCTAAACCAAGAAAGCTTCTGATGTCAGTGACTGACTTGGGTTGCGGCCAATCAGTGACTGCTTTCACTTTTGATGGATCCACTGCGACTCCGGCCTTTGAGATAATATGACCTAGGAAGTTTACCTCCTTCAACCAGAAGTCATATTTTGAGAGCTTGGCGAACAATTGATGTTCTCTCAGAACTTGAAGAGTAATGGATTGGTGCTTCACATGCTCTTCTTCATTATTTGAATAGACCAGAATGTCGTCCACAAATACGATAATAAACTTGTCCAAGTATGTGTGAAATACTATGTTCATGAGTGACATAAAGGCTGTTGGTGCATTTGTTAGACCAAAAGGCATAACAAGAAACTCATAATGTCCACATTGTGTTCAGAAAGCTGTTTTCTATATGTCTGACTCCTTTACTCGCAACTGGTGATAACCAGACTGCAAGTCTATCTTAGAAATTACTCCAGCTGTTTTTAGCTGATCAAACAAGTCTTCAATCCTTGATAAGGGGTACCGATTCTTGACTGTCACTTGATTGAGTTGTCGATAGTCAATACACAGCCGAAGTGATCCATCTTTCTTCTTCACAAAAAGAACAGGGGCTCCCCAAGGTGAAGTACTTGGTCGGATGAAACCTGCCTGCAATAACTCTTCTAGTTGACTCTTTAACTCCTTGAGTTTTGCTGGAGCCATGAGGTACGGTGCTTTAGAAATTGGTGTTACTCTAGGTGTGAGGTCAATGGTGAACTCCACTCCTTTCTTCTAGACAATGGGCTCTGGAAAATATTGTCCATTAAAAGCTGCCACAAATTCCACCCACGTGATGGAAGAAATCTCACATTGATGGAATGTGGTTTTTTCCATGGATTTCCACCAGTAAGATGCTTCCTCCTAAAGCATGCATGTTGCCAACGTCACTTGATGGTGGTGGGGCATAGATAGAGCCCTAAACGCTTTTTGGATAATGTCTATCCAGCTCTCCGCCTTTATTGGATCAATCCCTCAAATAAATACCTCAGCTCCATTCTTCCTGAACTTTTCCATAGTGTAACGGTCACTATCATCAACAGCTGGTGGCACAACTTGTCGGACTACTGGTGGCACTGAGTTTGGATGCTCCCCTAGGTCTGCTAACCCTGCCCACCCTTGGGCACTCCCCTGACCACCGTCTGGGGTGAGGCTGGGACCCGCTGTTGAGTTTGAGGCTCCATTCCTTGCTACCACTCCTGGTAACCGCTGAACAACATTTTGAACCACAGAATTTGTATTTTCTAAAGCCTGCGCCAGTCCCTGTATGGCCGTCAGGATCTGAGCCAATACATTCTCTTTGTTCGAATTTGACTGAGTATATCAGTTCGACTATCTACGAGTGCCTATCATCTGTAACGATGAAAATTTTTCCCATCATGGTCTATTTTAGTTATGACTTAGGTTTATTAGCGAATTAATTTGTTAATTAATAACATAAATTATTGGGAAAAGATAAGTACCGGACTTTTCAACAAGGTACTTGAGTCATACTTTGTGAGCTAGTGGGAAACTTGGCTCTGATACCACCTGTAACGACCCGCCCTAAACGGCTCAGGTGTTACATAAAAAGTTAAATGTTGTAAACATACTATTCATGAACATGAATCATAACACGGTAAATAAGTCTACAAAATTTATACATCATAAAAATAAATCATGTTCTAATAGCATGTGACAATAAATAAAAATAAATTAATTCAAAATCCCACAGTCTCGGACCATTTCCCATAGCCACATTTATAACACAAGAGAATAAAAAGGAAGTGCAATTTATTATCAATTCACCAAACCTTGGTTGGTAAGAGATCCACCAACCACACTTTTATTCTTCAGTCCAAAGCTGTTCACCTACGGAGGCAATTCTGCGTTAGTGATAAAACCAGTAAGCCGCATAATTAAATGAAACAAGTTAATATAATCCCTATTATCATTTCTCGAAACTTTCAATTGTTATGAGACTATGCCGAGCTCTTAATATGCTGGGAGGGTTGGCCACCCCATCCAGCTACCATCCCATGCATGCGCGCACACACGCTACGTGGCCCACGGCCTGTAGTTACCAATATTTGCCATTGACTCACCCTCTCGATATCACAAGTGCATAATGAGCCATCTTGCACCATTGCGCCATGTCACCCTTTTGGCATGGGGGTAGGTATTCAATCTTTTAGGGAGTGCTACTCTGTGCCAAATTGAGTCGACCCCAGTTGCGCTCGACACATGGTGGTCAAATATGAACTCAAGTCGATCAAGACTCCCACATAGTAATTTTAAAAAGTGTGGCCCCATGTCAGACTGAGTCAATTCCTTGACCCCGGTTGCACTCGATGCATGGCGGTCGAATCTAGGCTCAGGCCGACCAGGGCTGGCAAAAAGGGAAAATACAACATTTCAAATAATTATACGGACCTGGATAGTTCGTAAGTAAACCTGCAACCGTGACCAATGATCCTAATCTAAACGAGAACATAAAATTGTACATAAGTATAATTTTATTCAAGTAGAAATGCATGCAACTACATGACTAATATATATATCATGATCAAAATTCGACAACATAAAACATGCAACATTCAACAATCTTAAATATTAATTTATTCATGTGACATAATCATTTAAGTCTTACTTTACATTTTAAATTAATTATCTAGATCATAATTCACACTTCAGTAACAATAAAATAATTATTAATTTATAAACAAGTATGTAATTACTATTATTAGTATATTTTCCTTTGAGATGATAATTACTTAACCACGATCTTGACGATTTAATTTACTACAAACAAACCTTAATTCATAAATTTATCTTATAATTTGCTTAATTATCATGATAATATATTGTTTACACATCAAACATGGAATCAAATTCCATCATCGATCATGTTCTTAGTCTTTTAATAATAATTTTATGTTATTCTTCCTTAAAACTTGAATAAAAGAGTGAATTTGTAAGCGATTCATTCATAATTCAATTCAACAATCAATAAAATATGATAATTCATGAAATGCATGCATGATCTCCATGAAATTATCATCTAGGTTTCAATCGCTAACCTTTAACTATGTTGATTTCTCCTAGAACTCAAGCTCTAGTGCTCCTTTCTTGAGGAACTAGCGAAAACACAATCCAAACTTGCCAAATCTTGGAGGAAGGGTTTGAAGGTGATTTTTCTCCACAAAAGAACCAGAGAAGGACGGTAATAATGATTTGGACGTTGCATCCAATAAGGGAGAGGGACAGAACGATGTGTATCGCAAACATGGAGGGGATGATCATGTCACATATGTCCTTATATACCTCTTACCTATCTTTAGATCCAACCTTACCTGCCTTGGGAGAAAATACTAAGGAACTTGTAGCCATTACTTACTTAAACCCTTGGTCATCAAAGCAACTAACACACCTAATGAATTCTAATACAATCCAAAACACCTTCTCTAACACAAACAAAGATCATGTCTTTGACAGAAATTAACTTGTAGGCACAATTTAGGTACAAGACCACTTTGAATAGTTAGGCTCTACTTAGATTAAACTACCGGTTAATCTTAATTGCTTAGCCTCACATTAATTCGTATTTTATTTCAATGGACATGTTGTTGGTGATATGGACTTGGTTCACATGTGACCATGTCCAATTTGTTCACCTAGTTTTTTCCTTGTTCATTTACATATTCACTTGTTTTCTTAATTAGACTAGACTAACCTTTGTTAACGAATTCTTTTACATCTTATTACATTCAGAAAAATATCTTCTCTATATCATATAATATCATTAATTCTAGTGGACCATGTATTCGGTCAAGAATGATTGTCCAAAAGAAATATCTTGTCCATGTGCCACGTTTGGATTTTTCTAGTTTATCCATTGACTTATAAAAATCATAACTTATTGTGTAAAACTCTGATTGACATAATTGTTTTTGCATTAGAAATTTAGGATGTTTATTTTCTGCTCCTAAAATTTTAAAATTTTCTGGTATAAATCCAAGAGATATGAATTTTTGAAATCAACGTATCTAATCTATCCAATACTCCAAAAACACAAAAATTTCCAGGCAATACACTGACTAATCTCATCATTATGCTACTGAGTTGTCAATATGGCACTATCCATTAGATCCTTGGTTCTTACTACTTAATTTCTGGTCATTTTGTCAATATATTCCCTATCTATAAGCCAAACATACTTCCTACCTGTCCTTTTATTTCTTCATCTATCTGTGGCACTCCGCTATGCACCATTTGTTGGTGTCCTCATTGTCCATTTGCTGGTGTCCTCACTGACCATACCTAAACCTCCTCTTACCTGGATATGTATGGTTGCCATCTTCTATGCTTGTCGATGGACTATTTGACAGTGGAGTGGCTCCTTCCACACAAGGTAAATGTTGTGGTTTTCTATGGTGGTCTACCAGGGTATACCTACTCAGATAATGGTTATATTACTCAAATGACAGTTCCTCTATTCGAACAGCGATTGAGCTACTTGGATGGCAGTTGAACTACTCAAACCATAGTTAAGCAACTGAGATGGCGGTTGTGCTACTTGGATAACAGTTTAGGTATCAGCATGCGCTTTAAGCCATCTATCCATTTGTTACATTATTTTCCATATTGGTACCTATAGCTCCAAAGAGTCCTTACTCAGCCTATGATACCTCTGGCCAAAGTGCCCAGAAGATCTAATGGTCTACCACTAAAGAATGCTATCTATCCATCCCTCCTCAACCAACTATTGCAGTCAAGTGCACTACTTGTAGGTGTAAATCTCTGATTGTCAATGCATTTATTGGTGTAGCAATATCTATTGACGTATCACATGTACGGTCATTCCCCAAATCATAGATGGGAGCCTTGGATAGAACACCAAGCCCATCGGTGTGAGGCTATGCCAACAGTGCTATCTAAGACATGGTCCTACCGTTGATACACTATGGTTTTATCTTTCCTCTAGTTTAGTAACTCTACTATGCTGGTAAAACATGCATAACACTACTATTCTCGAGTCAAACATGCAAGCATATAGATATGACAAAATACAAAAGCTAGGCCTGTCGATCTTTCATTCTTATTATATATGGGAGTATTGGGAGAGTCCTTTGATATGATATCTTCTAGAACTTCACAAGGGAAAGATAAAGAGAAGGAGGGAGGAGTCTGAGGCGAGGAAGGTGGAAGATGATCGAGAGAATGGAGATGGGGATGGGAATAAAAGGGAGAAATAGAGAAAGAAGAGGAGAGGAAAGAGTAAAATATAAGGATGATCTTCTCTTTATCATTCCCTATATGATATGGTAGTGCTACCTGACTCCATAGTCTATTCCTGGTGATAAATTCTACAATCCATCGATTTTTGAAAAAAATTTGACACTGCTCTATGTGTGTGCCTTAATCAACACTTCTAATGTCATCCCATTGTGATGGTTTTGAATGGCCAAAAGGATTATGCGTTATACACTCTAACCCATTTCCCTAGTATGTCTGAAGTCTACCTTTGTACGAGGTTAAATCTTGTTCTAACTAAGAATACTAGTTAATCTATATCTCATACTTATCACGACTTCGCACTAAATCGGGTTGATCTCAAACATGAGAATAGAATTCCAACCATGACCATGCATAGAGGTTAGCATAAAAGCTCGTAATTGGAACACATAAAAAAATAAAATAAGGCACAAAAAATAGAACATAATTATCAACTTGGCTATGGATGGGCTCATGAGGTAGCCCATACACAAACTTCAAGACGGACATCATAGCATATACACACCAACATACAACCTCAAACAACATGCATGAAAGCAAGCAATACTTCGGTGGTTTAATAGTCTTAGTAGTCTAAGAAGTCAACTCTAATACCAAGTTGTAATACTCCAAGTTGTAATACTTCAGTCAGCTGTTCTTTAAACTACAAATTTGGTCTAACATAGAGGAAGCATATCTCAACCCTTGAGGAGGTTTAAGACGTAAAACCATGATCAATTACACGATGTATGTTGAATATATCACTATGGGAGGATTCTCAACTTAGAGGCTCCTACTCTGAGCACTCTGAGCTACAATAGAACTAACACCTCCATGATAACTAAGAGGATGGTTTTAAGAGATAAATACTACTATGAATGCTAAATCTCATGGGCCATTTTTGCTAGTTCAATGCTTTGAATTGGGTAACTTATTACATGATGCTAGACACATTTGAGATAGAA
>JAURVB010008906.1:0-13568 GCA_033002965.1 Piper betle
ACTACTGAATTTTTCCCAAGATTTGAGATTCCTTTGTAATTTGGAATCTGTTAGGATGTCCTATTTGCATGAGCCTAACCCTAGAAGTATTTGCATGGTTTTGTGTGATTATGTGTGTTTACATTAGATCCTTTTAGCTTTCCGTCTTTTGACCCCTCGAGTGGTTGGGTTTGTCCTATAAGTTGGCTTTACATTTTAAAAGAGTAAGAGCAGTGGTCGAAGATTTAATACTTTTGCTCAGAATACTAGGAACCGAATTGGGGTGTTACAAATTATGTGTTAATTATAGTGAGTTCGGTTATGGGATATCTTTGTCAAACACTCAATTATGAAAGGGGACAAACGGCCAGGTAAAATCCTTAGTGATAAGTAGTCAAACAGGTATAAACCTTTGGTAGCCATGTTACGCATGGTCACATGTGAACCAAATCTATATATCTAATGGTCATTTCTACTAGTTTTTGTTTAATGCATGGGTATAAGCACTTAATTTTATGATCAAGTAATTTAAGTGAACTTCTAGCATTAATTATTGTCCAACGATCTAGTTATGCCTTGGGGCAAGAGTCAGTTGGATGTGGATGGGTTTGTCAACTTAGGCGTTCCTGTAGGAAACCTAAGGGTAGTTTAGCCCGTTGAGATCAGGGGGAGGATTTCCTAAGAGTGGTAGGAAGCTTAGAATAGTAGGAGGATGTCCTAAGAGCGGTAGGAGGACTTAAGGGGGACGAATTACAATTTTCCAACTTGGAAGCCCACCCTATCCTATCTGTAATGACCCGCCCTAAACGACCCGGGTGTTACTTAAAAAGTTAAATGTTGTAAACATACTATTCATGAACATGAATCATAACACAGTAAATAAGTCTAGAAAATTTATAAATCATAAAAATAAATCATGTTCTAATAGCATGTGACAATACATAAAAATAAAGTAACTCAAAATCCCACAGTCTCAGACCATTTCCCATAGCCACATTTATAACACAAGAGAATAAAAAGGAAGTGCAATTTATTATCAATTTACCAAACCTTGGTTGGTAAGAGATCCACCAACCACACTTTTATTCTTCAGTCCAAAGCTGTTCACCTGCGGAGGCAATTCTGCGTTAGTGATAAAACCAGTAAGCCGCATAATTAAATGAAACAAGTCAATATAATCCCTATTATCATTTCTCGAAACTTTCAGTTGTTATGAGCCTATGCCGAGCTCTTAATATGTTGGGAGGGGTGGCCACCCCATCCAGCTACCATCCCATGCATGCGCACACACAGTTACGTGGCCCACGGCCTGTAGTTACCAATATTTGCCATTGACTCACCCTCTCGATATCACAAGTGCATAATGAGCCGTCTTGCGTCATTGCGCCCTGTCACCCCTTTTGGCATGGGGGCAGGTATTCAATCTTTTAAGGAGTGCTGCCTTGTGCCGAATTGAGTCGACCACGGTTGCGCTCGGTGCATGGTGGTCAAATATGAACTCAAGTCGACCAAGACTCCCACATAGTAATTTTAAAGGGTGCGGCCCCATGTCAGACTGAGTCAATTCCTTGACCCCGATTGCACTCGGTGTTGGTGGTCGAATCTAGGCTCAGGCCGACCAGGGCTGGCAAAAAGGGAAAATACAACATTTCAAATAATTATACGGACCTGGATAGTTCGTAAGTGAACTTGCAACCGTGACCAACGATCCTAATCTAAACGAGAACATAAAATTATACATAAGTATAATTTTATTCGAATAGAGATGCATGCAACTACATGACTAATATATATATCATTATCAAAATTCGACAACATAAAACATGCAACATTCAACAATCTTAAATATTAATTTATTCATGTGACATAATCATTTAAGTCCTACTTTACATTTTAAATTAATTATCTAGATCATAATTCACACTTCAGTAACGATAAAATAATTATTAACTTATAAACAAGTATTTAATTACTATTATTAGAATATTTTCCTTTGAGATGATAATTACTTAACCACGATCTTGACGATTTAATTTATGGTTTTAATCTTTAGTCACTATCATTATTAATAGAAATTTAATTAATTAAGTCGTTCGATTAAATTATTGAAAATGATTTGTATTATCCTAATTCAAAGATATTACTAATACAATTATTTTAAATTATTCAACTCAATAAAGGTTCGAACCTTATTTATTTACATTATGCTATTTAGGTTCGTTTTACACGATTATAGTTTAATAACCCATTTTCTACTAACTTGTTATTAAAATAATCACTTTATTTACCTAGTATTAAATTTAATATGGTAAAGGTAAAATCTTTATTTTATTAATTACTTATAACCATCCGATTTAAATTAATCGCTTGTAATACACCGATTAATTATCGACCGTTTATCATTACCGTATTTTTATTACTCATGGTGATTTCGTACAATAATTAATTAGTTTAGCAATTGTAACCTATAACCATTAAAATAATAATTTTTTTAGGATTTATTACGAGATAGTATTATTTTTAACTCGAGTCGGTGTCAAGTCAAGCATAAATTACAGATCTGCCATCTTCTTCTTCCCCACACTCTTCTCTTCTCCAAACCTCATCTTTGCACAACCAGATCACGTCGCCTTCAACCTTCTACAACCTTCCCCAGCAACCCAATTGAACAACCATATAAACATCCCAACAAAGCATCAACAACGAAATAAAAACAGCCAAAGATGAAGCCTAAAGTCCATGTTTTACAGCAGCTATCCAAGGCGACACCGTCCTGCACCATAAACTAGACTTGTCCTTCTTCTCCCAGCCTCAAGACAACTTCTTTCTTGCGCCTTGCTCCAATTCAGAGGTTCAGCTACCTCGGGCCGGCATCAAAACAGGAAGATCGGCCACCTTTGGATGACGCAGGGAAGAGGATCGTTTTCCCACGTCTGAACCTTCGCCGCCAAGAATTCCGGCGAGGAGGTCATCCACAGTGGGCTATGCCGGCGGCAAGAACTGCTGTAATGGAACCCCTGATGTTATCGACGAAGAACAACCGGCATCTACATTCTAAAGCTTCCATTACAGCGTTTGTTTCAGAGGAACGCCACCACGTTCATCACCCTTGCAACTCCGCCCACTCACAGGTGCAATTCTGCCACCAATCGGAAACAAGGGACACGGCAATGCCACCCTTCAACCCAGCAACCAGAAGGCCTTCGGGGTTGTGAGCGGCTGCCTTGCAAATTTTGTTTACAGTCGCCCATCTTGCCAACATTTTTCACTTGTCGGCCATGGACGCGATGCCACCCTTCGACCTAGCAACCAGAAGGCCTTCGGGGTTGATGAGCGGCTGCTTTGCAAATTTTGTTTATAGTCGCCCATCTTACCAAGTAAGGAGGAAGTCGGCACCGGTAAGGAAGAGGAGAAGAAAATGAGAGTGAAGGCGGCTAAGGTGAGGATGACACCCCCTCACAACATATACGATGAAAATGACGGCTAGGGTATGTGAAAACACCCAAACACACTGTATTTCATTTAATTGGGTAACCAGGTAAAGAATAAAATATAATACTTAACCGGGTAGAGAATATAATATAACAATAATATAATAATTTCTCCAACGTTCCGATCCTTCTCCGACCGAGTCAAAAAAAATTTTTCTTTCTTTTTCATAGTCTTTACAATCTCCCCAACATGGAAATATTTCATCCCCAAAATATCATAACGGACAACAGAACAATCATGATTAATTATTTCTTCGGGATCAGTTCATGCTACTACAATTATGTAAAGACTGTGAAAAATATATATATATATATTCGAATGCGGTCTGGGAAGGACCGAACGTGTTATATTCTCTATCCGGTTAATTCTACACAGTTATTTATTATATTTTATTATTTACCCAGTTACCCGGTTAAATGAAATACGGGTGTTTCCACATACCCTAGCCGTCATTTTAATTTTATGAAGAACGTCCTCCACCCTAGCCTTCATTCGCATTTTCTTCTCCTCTTCCTTACCAGCGTGGCTTCTTCCTTGCTTGGGTATCCTTCTTATCTCCCTCTTCTTAATTTTCTTACATGCATATTTTTAATTGATAGTAAGCTTGTTAATCATGGGAATTAAAGTTGTAAATCAACAAGAAAATAACTAAACTAAATGGTATACAACTGAAATTCCGCCATGGTTGCCGAATCTGAAATGTTGGCAAATTGGGTGACTGTAAACAAGATTCAAGAGCCTCACAACCCCGACGACCCCTCTGGTTGCTGGGTCGAAGGGATGGCTCGCGTGTCCCTAGTTCGGTGGTGGTGGAATTGCAGCTGTGAGTGGGCGGAGTTGCAAGGGTGACAGAAGTGGCGACGTTCTACTGGAACAGACGTTGTCATGGCAATTTTAGAGGGTAGACGCTTAGCCTTGACGTTGGGTTGTCGTGCGGGGAGAAGGGAAGAGTTCCCGGCGGTGCTGTAGGCCGGACTGAGGTCGCCTTGCATCCCAGGTGGTGCTGCTGGCCAAGAGACACGCACCTTGGTGCAGCAAGGTGTCGCCTTGGGTAGCTGCTATAAAACATGGACTTCAGGCTTCCAATTGGTTGCTGGAGAAGGTTGAAGTTGAAGGAGGACGTGAATCTGGTTTTGGGTGCCAAGATAAGGCTGGGAGAAGAAGAACGAACCTGTTTTTGGAGGAGAGAAGAATGGCGACGGGAAGAAGAAGAAGAAGAAGAAGGTGACAAACTTGTAAATATGGGTTGACTCAATACCAACTCGAGTTAAAAACAAATAATACTAACGCTGTAATAAATCTTTAAAAATAATCATTTTAATAAGTTATGGGTAAAGTTACTAAACTAATTAATTATTGGACAAAATCGACATGGACATAAGTAATAAAAATACGGTAATGATAAACGGTCGATAATTAATCGGCGTAATACAAGCGATTAAATTAAATCGGATGGTTATAAGTAATTAATAAAATAAAGATTTTAGCTTTACCATATTAAATTTAATATTAGGTAAATAAAGTGATTATTTTAATAACGAGTTAGTAATGTAGAAAATGGGTTGTTAAACTATAATCGGGTAAAAATCACCAGCGTCGAACCTAAATAGCATAATAAAAATAAATAAAGTTCGAAACTTTATTAAGTTGAATAATTTAAAATAACTGTATTAGTAGTATCTTCGAATTAGAATAATACAAATTAATTTAGTTAATTTAATCGAACGACTTAATTAATTAAATTACTATTAATAATGATAGTGACTAAAAATTATAACCGTAAACTAAATCATCAAGATCGTGGTTAAGTAATTATCATCTTAAAGGAAATATACTAATAATAGTAATTAAATATTTATTATCAGTTAATAATTATTTTATCAATTGTTAAGTATTAATTATGATTTGGATAATTAACTTAAAATGTAAAGTAGGGCTTAAATGATTATGTCACATGAATAATTAACTATCTCACTAGATTTGTTGACAATTTAATATTTAATATTTTTGAAATGATATATATATATATATTAGACATTTAGTTGCATGCATTTCTACTCGAATAAAATTATACTTATGTATAATTTTATGTTCTCGTTCAGATTAGGATCGTTGGTCATAGTTGCAAGTTCACTTACAAACTATCCAGGTCCGTATAATCATTTGAAATGTTGTATTTTCCCTAGTTGGCAGCCTTGGTCGGCCTGAGCCCAGATTTGACCACCATGCACCGAGTGCAACCGGGGTCAAAGAATTGACTCAGTCCGACACAGGGCCGCACCTTTAAAACTACTATGTGGGAGTCTTGGTCGACTTGAGTATCTGACCACCATGCGCTGGAACGCAACCGGGGTCGACTCAATTTGGCACAAGGCAGCACCCCTGAAAGATTGAATACCTGCCCCCATGCTGAAAGGGGTGACAGGGCACAGTGGCACAAGTAGGCTCATTATGCACTTGTGATACCGAGAGGGTGAGTCAATGGCAAATATCGGTAACTACAGGCCGTGCGGGCCACGTAGCGTGTGTGCGCATACATGGGATGGTAGCTGGATAGGGTGGCCACCCCTACCAGCATAATTAGAGCTCGGCATAGGCTCATAATTACTAAAAGACTTGTGAAATGATAATAGGGAATTATATTGACTTGTTTCATTTAATTATGCGGCTTAGTGGTTTTATCACTAACGCGGAATTGCCTCCACAAGTGAGCAGCTTTGGACTGAAGAATAAAAGTTGTACACCAAGGTTTGGTGAATTGATAATAAAATTGGACTTCCTTATTATTCTCTTGTGTTATAATTGTGGCTATGGGAAACGGTCCAAGACTGTGGGACTGGTTATTTTATATTTTAGAGAACATGTTTTATTTTTATGATTATAAATTCTAGACTTATTTGCGTATTAAATTCATGTTCTGGAATGTTATTGTTACATCAATTATATTTTAGGTAACACCGGTCCAGTTCGAGCGGGTCGTTACATGGTATTAGGCCAGTTTCCACTAGCTCACAAATTATGACTCAAGTACCTTGTTGAAAAGTCCAATAATTATCTTTTCCCATTGTGTTGTGTTATTGAATTAACAAATTCATTCGCTAATAAACCTAAGTCATAACTGAAAAAGAACATATTAATGAACCATGATGGTTTGACGTTTCAGATGGCAGGCACTCGTAGACAGACAAACCAATCTACTCAGTCAAATTCGAACACAGAGAATGTATTGGCCCAGATCCTGACGGCCATACAGGGACTGGCGCAGGCTTCAGAAAATACAAATTCTGTGGTTCAGAATATTGTTCAGCGGTTACCGGGAGTGGTAGCAGGGAATGGAGCCTCAAACTCAGCAGCGGATCCCAGAATCACCCCGGATGGTGGTCAGGGAAGTGCCCAAGGGCGGGCAGGGTTAGCAGATCCGGGCGAGCGAGGGAGCGTCCAAACCCAGTGCCACCGGTAGTCCGACAAGTGGTGCCGCCAGCTGTTGATGATAGTGACCGTTACACTGTGGAAAAGTTCAGGAAGAATGGAGCTGAACTATTTGTTGGAGGGATCAATCCAATGAAGGCGGAGAGCTGGATAGACATTACCGAAAATGCGTTTAGGGCTCTGTCTGTGCCCCACCGCCATCAAGTGAGGTTGGCAACATGCATGCTTCAGGAGGAAGCATCTTACTGGTGGAAATCCATGGAAAAAACCACATTCCATCGACGTGAGATTTCTTCCATCACATGGGTAGAATTTGTGGCAGCTATCCTAACCAAACAACTCGACTACCCATTGTTTGGTGAGGGTTGTAAAGCCTTTTTGGCTAACTTAGTTGAGTCTGAGTCAAAACCCAAAGAGTTGTCCATGATTCCTGTGGTAGCAGAGTTTCCCGATGTATTCCCAGACGAACTTCCAGGGTTACCTCCTAAGCGGGCAGTGGAGTTTGCCATTGACCTAGCACCTGGAGTAACACCAATTTCTAAAGCACCATACCGCATGGCTCTAGCAGAACTCAAGGAGTTAAAGAGTCAACTAGAAGAGTTGTTGCAGGTAGGTTTCATCCGACCAAGTACTTCACCCTGGGGAGCCCCTGTTCTGTTTGTGAAGAAGAAAGATGGATCACTTCGGCTGTGTATTGACTATCGACAACTCAATCAAGTGACAGTCAAGAATCGGTACCCCTTACCGAGGATTGATGACTTGTTTGATCAGCTAAAAACAGCCGGAGTATTTTCTAAGATAGACTTGCGGTCTGGTTATCACCAGTTGCGAGTAAAGGAGTCAGACATACAGAAAATGGCTTTCCGAACTCGGTATGGACATTATGAGTTTCTGGTCATGCCTTTTGGTCTAACAAATGCACCAACGGCCTTTATGTCACTCATGAACACAGTATTTCATGCATACTTGGACAAGTTTATTATCGTGTTTGTGGACGACATTCTGGTCTATTCAAATAATGAAGAAGAGCATGTGAAGCACCTGTCCATTACTCTTCAAGTTCTGAGAGAAAATCAACTGTTCGCCAAGCTCTCAAAGTGTGACTTCTGGTTGAAGGAGGTAAACTTCCTTGGTCATATTATCTCAAAGGCCGGAGTTGCAGTGGATCCATCAAAAGTGAAAGCAGTCACTGATTGGCCACAACCCAAGTCAGTCACTGACATCAGAAGCTTCCTTGGTTTAGCGGGTTACTACAGGAAATTCATTAAAGACTTCTCCTTAGTAGCATCGCCGATGACCAAACTCACAAGGAAGGGAGTCAAGTTCGAATGGAGTAGTAAGTGTGAGGAGAGTTTCCAGTCTCTAAAGAAGAGTCTAACAACTGCACCAGTCTTGACACTGCCAAATGGTAATGAAGGATTCGTAGTCTTCAGTGATGCGTCCCTGTTGGGTTTAGGATGTGTCCTTATGCAAGGAAGGTAAAGTGGTGGCCTATGCCTCTCGTCAATTGAAGAATCATGAGCAAAATTATGCAACCCATGACTTGGAACTGGCAGCAGTGGTTTTTGCCCTGAAGATTTGGAGACACTACTTGTATGGAGCCCAGTTCGAAGTCTTCACTGACCACCAGAGTTTGAAGTATATCTTCACCCAGAATGACCTTAACCTTCGACAGAGGCGGTGGATAGAATATTTGAAGGACTACGACTTCCAAATCTTATACCATCCAGGGAAAGCGAATGTGGTAGCAGACGCGTTGAGTCGGAAGGGCAAGGTGGACAAAAGTCAGCAGCTAGCTAGACTTTGGGCCATGTTAGCAGAAGTGGTGGCTATCAACCCTGTGGAGCAACTAACAGGATTATTGGCAAATTTGGTTATTTCCAATGATTTAGTTGATCGTGTTAAGCTAGCACAAATGGGTGATGAGGAGCTGAATGAAATGTTGGACAAGATTCCTGACATTGTAGCTGATTCCAATAGTGTGATCAGATTTAGAGGAAGGTTGTGTGTACCCAAGGATGATGCACTAAGGCGGAATATCTTGGAGGAGGCTCATCGCTCAAAGTTCTCGATACACCCTGGAGTTACTAAAATGTATCAGGATTTAAAGCGAACCTACTGGTGGATTGGGATGAAGAGGGATGTTGTGGATTTTGTCTCCAAGTGTCAGACTTGCCAACAGATCAAAGCCCAACATCAACTACCTGGAGGACTATTGCAACCTTTAGAAATACCAACTTGGAAATGGGAGTGTGTCACATGCGATTTTATTGCAAAGCTCCCAAGGACTCAGAAGAAGCATGACTCCATATGGGTGGTTGTGGACCGACTAACTAAGGTAGCTCACTTCATCCCCACGAAATCAATGAGAACTGCGGAATACCTGGCAGGATTGTATGTCGACAATATTGTCAAGTTGCATGGGATTCCAAAGGAGATAGTCTCCGACCGAGATCCCCTATTCACCTCACATTTCTGGGAAGCTTTCCAAAAAGCCATGGGGACTCAAATCAAGCTGAGTACAGCATATCATCCCCAAACTGATGGTCAGAGTGAGAGGACTATTCAAACTTTGGAAGATTTGTTAAGAGCTTGCATTCTTGACTGGGGAGGTGACTGGGAGAAACACTTAGCTTTGGCTGAATTCACCTACAATAACTCTTACCAAGCCAGTATAGGGATGGCACCATTTGAAGCCTTATATGGTAGGCCCTGCAGATCTCCATCGTGCTGGCTGGAGTCTACCGAAGCAGTTATAGTCGGGCCAGAGATGGTGAGGGAAGCAACTGAAAAGGTGAAACTCATTCAGCAAAGGCTTAAGGCAGCTCAGGATCGACAAAAGAGTTATGCTGATACTCGAAGGAGGGACCTAGAGTTCCAAGTTGGGGAGTTTGTGTACCTAAAGACATCTCCTACGAAGGGGGTGATCAGATTTAGAACATCAGGGAAGTTGAAGCCAAGATTCATAGGACCGTTTCCAATCCTGGATCGAGTTGGAAATTGTGCATATAGACTAGCATTACCACCAAGCCTAGCTGGAGTACACAATGTTTTCCATGTGTCAATGCTAAAGAAATATGTACGAGATGAAGATCATATAATCACAAATTTTGAAGACTTAGAGCTACAATCAAATTTAACCTACGAGGAAAAGCCGATTCGCATCCTGGCAAGAGAAATAAAGACACTCAGGAACAAGGAAATTCCTTTGGTAAAAGTATTGTGGAAAAATCAGGGGTCAGAGGAAGCTACATGGGAGACTGAACAAGAAATGGCAAGGAAATACCCTAGCCTATTCGTGACATAAGATTTCTTATAATTGTAGTAGCATGAACCGATACCGAATAAATAATTAATCGTGATTGTCCTGTAATCATGATGGTTCCTATTGCCGTTATAATATTTCGGGGACGAAATATTTCTAAGTTGGGGAGATTGTAAAGACTGTGAAAAATATAATATATATATTCTGAACGCGGTCCAGGAAGGACCGAACGTGTTATATTCTCTATCCGGTTAATTCTACCCGGTTAATTATTATATTTTATTATTTACCCGGTTACCCGGTTAAATGAAATACGGGTGTTTTCACATACCCTAGCCGTCATTTCATTTTTATTTTATGAAGGACGTCCTCCACCTTAGCCTTCATTCGCATTTTCTTCTCCTCTTCCTTACCGGCATGGCTTCTTCCTTGCTTGGGTATCCTTCCTATCTCCCTCTTCTTAATTTTCTTGCATGCATATTTTTAATTGATAGTAAGCTTGTTAATCATGGGAATTAAAGTTGTAAATCAACAAGAAAAGAACTAAACTAAATGGTATACAACTGAAATTCTGCCATGGCCGACGAATCTGAAATGTTGGCAAATTGGGCGACTGTAAACAAGAATTTCAAGGCAGCCCTCACAACCCTGACGACCCCTCTGGTTGCTGGGTCGAAGGGATGGCTCGCCGTGTCCCTGGTTTCCAGTGGGTGGCGGAATTGCAACTGTGAGTGGGCGGAGTTGCAAGGGTGACGGAAGTGGCGACGTTCTGCTGCAACAGACGCTGTCATGGCAGTTTCAGAGGGTAGATGCTTAGCCTTGACGTTGGGTTGTCGTGCGGGGAGAAGGGAAGAGTTCCCAGCGGTGCTGCTGGCCGGACGGAGGTCGCCTTGCGTCCCCGGCGGTGCTGCTGGCCAGGAGACGCGTGCCTTGGTGCAGCAAGGTGTCGCCTTGGGTAGCTGCTGTAAAACATGGACTTTAGGCTTCCAATTGGTTGCTGGAGAAGGTTGAAGTTGATGGAGGACGTGAATCTGGTTTTGGGTGCCAAGATAAGGCTGGAGAAGAAGGACGAACCTGTTTTTGGGAAGAGAAGAATGGCGACGGGAAGAAGAAGAAGAAGAAGAAGAAGAAGATGGCAAACTTGTAAATATGGGTTGACTCGATACCGACTCGAGTTAAAAAAATAATACTAACGCGTAATAAATCTTTAAAAATAATCATTTTAATGGGTTATGGGTAAAGTTACTAAACTAATTAATTATTGGACGAAATCGACATGGACATAAGTAATAAAAATACGGTAATGATAAACGGTCGATAATTAATCGGCGTAATACAAGCGATTAAATTAAATCGGATGGTTATAAGTAATTAATAAAATAAAGATTTTAGCTTTACCATATTAAATTTAATATTAGGTAAATAAAGTGATTATTTTAATAACGAGTCAGTAATGTAGAAAATGGGTTATTAAACTATAATCGGGTAAAAAATCACAAGCGTCGAACCTAAATAGCATAATAAAAATAAATAAAGTTCGAAACTTTATTGAGTTGAATAATTTAAAATAATTGTATTAGTAATATCTTTGAATTAGAATAATGCAAATTAATTTAGTTAATTTAATCGAACGACTTAATTAATTAAATTACTATTAATAATGATAGCGACTAAAAATTATAACCGTAAACTAAATCATCAAGATCGTGGTTAAGTAATTATCATCTCAAAGGAAAATATACTAATAATAGTAATTAAATATTTGTTATCAGTTAATAATTATTTTATCAATTGTTAAGTATTAATTATGATTTGGATAATTAATTTAAAATGTAAAGTAGGGCTTAAATGATTATGTCACATGAATAATTAATTATCTCACTAGATTTGTTGACAATTTAATATTTAATATTTTTGAAAATGATATATATATTAGACATTTAGTTGCATGCATTTCTACTCGAATAAAATTATACTTATGTATAATTTTATGTTCTCGTTCAGATTAGGATCGTTGGTCACAGCTGCGAGTTCACTTACAAACTATCCAGGTCCGTATAATCATTTGAAATGTTGTATTTTCCCTAGTTGGCAGCCTTGGTCGGCTGAGGCTAGATTTGACCACCATGCACCGAGTGCAACCGGGGTCAAAGAATTGACTCAGTCCGACACGGGGCCGCACTTTTAAAACTACTATGTGGGAGTCTTGGTCGACTTGAGTATCTGACCACCATGCGCTGGAACGCAACCGGGGTCGACTCAATTCGGCAGGGCAGCACCCCCTGAAAGATTGAATACCTGCCCCCAAGCCGAAAGGGGTGACAGGGCGCAGTGGCGCAAGTAGGCTCATTATGCACTTGTGATACCGAGAGGGTGAGTCAATGGCAAATATCGGTAACTACAGGCCGTGGGCCACGTAGCGTGTGTGCGCATACATGGGATGGTAACTGGATGGGGTGGCCACCCCTACCAGCATAATTAGAGCTCGGCATAGGCTCATAATTACTAAAAGACTTGTGAAATGATAATAGGTAGGTGCTTCACATGCTCTTCTTCATTATTTGAATAGACAAGAATGTCGTCCACAGATATGATAATAAACTTGTCCAAGTCATGTGTGAAATACTATGTTCATGAGTGACATAAAGGTTGTTGGTGCATTTGTTGGAGCCAAAAGGCATAACAAGAAACTCATAATGTCCATATTGTGTTCGAAAAGCTGTTTTCTATATGTCTGACTCCTTTACTCGCAACTGGTGATAACCAGACGTCAAGTCTATCTTAGAAATTACTCCAGCTATTTTTAGCTGATCAGATCAAGTCTTCAATCCCCTCGGTAAGGGGTGCTGATTCTTTGATTCTCACTTGATTGGGTTGTCGATATTCAATTACACAGCCGAAGTGATCCATCTTTCTTCTTCACAAAAAGAATAGGGGCTCCCTAAGGTGAAGTACTTGGTCGGATGAAACCTGCACATGCAACAACTCTTCTTAGTTGAGCTCTTTAACTCCTTGAGTTTTGCTGGAGCCATGAGGTACGATGCTTTAGAAATTGGTGTTACTCTAGGTGCGAGGTCAATGGTGAACTCCACTCCTTTCTTTTGGACAACGGGCTTTTGGAAAATATTGTCCATTAAAAGCTACCACAAATTCCGGCCATGTGATTGGAAGAAATCTCACGTTGATGGAATGTGGTTTTTTCTATGGATTTCCACCAGTAAGATGCTTCCTCCTAAAACATGCATGTTGCCAACCTCACTTGATGGTGGTGGGGCATAGATAGAGCCCTAAATGCATTTTGGATGTCTATCCAGCTCTTCGCCTTTATTGGATCAATCCCTCCAATAAATACCTCAGCTCCATTCTTCCTAAACTTTTCCACAGTGTAACGGTCACTATCATC
>JAURVB010008909.1:0-14776 GCA_033002965.1 Piper betle
ATAGGAGGTATCTTTGTAGTACTGTTTAGGGCTTATAGTGCAGGTAGCCGATGGCAGACCAGTTTGGAGGAGGCAACTTCACCCCATATTGGGAGTGACGTAAACAAGGACTTCAGTCAGACCAAACCATGCTAAGTAAATAAGGGGACAGTAGTGTATGCTTATCTTAACTGATAGCTTTGCTTGAGAGTCTACAATAGTGTAAGTAGTCATGTGAGTCAAGATTAGTGCTACAAATCGGTACGGAATAGCAGGTCACACACCACTGAAGAGCAGACGAGACACATGTCAAACCTCATTATGAGTCCTCGTAGACTCGAGGAGAGATAATGGTTCTTTGGGTCGTTTGAACCCCCATCTATTTAGAAGTACATGACTAGTACGGTATCGACAAACACATGCCTACTATTAGCTGATTAAACTAGAGCCACTTAGGAGCTGTCTCTTACACTTGTCATTGATTAGCTATTCCATATGTTGGCCACCTAGGGCAGAATCCAATCATCATGATCTTAGAGACATGTCTATGGACCTACCCATATTTTTTAGCCATCTAGTGTCTTATACAGAGTTTTTATTACCATGATGACTCGCACGATTACCTCTACACCACCATAGACAGAGTGATGTACATACGTTGTAAAATTTTCTCATATCAGTGTACTCTGCTAGCAGACCTAATATTAGACCACATGAGGATAAAACACATACTAGTTAGAGTCCTAGAGCAATGTGACCAATTTTTCACGAGAGATTCATTCACTTTTCATATGACCAGCGATGTCAGACAGAGTCGAGCCTCTACTCGAACATTTTCACCTTCACCTTTTCAGATATAGTAGTCCTATTATCTATTTTCCAGATGGTTTAGATGAGCCGATATTGACCGGTGCATCTACTACAGACAAGTTGCAGACTCCACAGTTCCATACAGAGTATGTTTTCATACTCCTTGAGACACATTGTACATATGTACAACTGTTCTCACCTTCATTCCATCACAGAGAGCCCCTCTTTAGCAGTAGTCAGTAGTCATGTAGATAGTTATGACAGCCATAGCACACAATAGAGTTATAGCAGTTGTCCTTGTTCCATTATGGAACAAATTAAGATACTTGACTTGGGTCTGAATTAGATAGGACCTAGTGAGCTGTATAGTTCCTCTGACAGGGATACTTGAGTTATTAACCTAGATTGGCAACAGTGAACCATGCAGCCCATTAGCATATTCTGTTATTTGGCACTAGAGTCCACCATATGCTAGCAGGACTCATATGACACCCTAGTATTGTTGTGGGACTTGGGGTAGAGTGCCCTAAGGGTACACATAGTTGACTTGTCACATTGATGAGGATCAGGGAGACATGGGTAGATGTTAGGCCGCATACCTCGCATCGATATAGTTTTTCCTGATGTAGTTTAGACTAGCACCCTGCGGTACTCTAGAGTACCTGCTCCACTACCCAGTAGACCCTTAGGGTGAGCTTAGGTTTTTCCCGCCGAGATCATTGCATTTCAGCCCCCATAGTTTGCTGTGACTCTATGAGTTAATCCAACGATATGACTTGAGCATGCATGGTCAATCCATCGAGACGATCCGAACATGTATAGTAAGTCCAGCGAGACGATTCGAGCATGTATGGTTAGTCCAATCAAATGATTCCAGCATGTATGGCATGTTTCACTCGATGATTCAATCATGTGTGGTCATATCCAGCTAGATTATTAAGGAGCTAGCATGCTTTGTTTGTGTTCAAAGTTTGAGCTTCGTGTTCGTTCGTTTGGGCCATGTGCAGCTAGCTTTCAAAGGAGAGCTACTAGTTGCCGACGAGATGAAATCTTCTGTTGAGTCCTCTGATCATAGTTGATGTGTGAAATTTCGAGGACATAATTTTTATAAATAGGAGAGGTTGGAAAACCCCAGTTTCGGCTTAGGGTTTTACCCACTTATAGGTTGCCCGCTTCAGGCAAGTCTCGAGTTAGTTCGAGCGAGACCAATTTTAAGAATATGTGTATGGGGCACAGATGGCCATATGAGTATGTCATGATGGCTGCATATACCTGACATGCATATGATAAAAACAGCAAAACACAAGTTATCAGTGCATACATGAGGCATATATATAATTTTTATCAGTTCACCAGGATTTTATGCCTAGATCTAGGTCGTCACAGCATTTAGTATCCGTTTGGGATTTTTAGAGTATCTCATTGCATGCATCATAGGGATTTTGGACCATCGGATTATGCCCCCGTGGGCCCAACTCGATTGTGTATAAGGTTTCGAGGCCCATTGGCCCTTCTTGCCTAGATTTCTGCCTATAGAGTCACTTTTACGATTCGAGTCAGTTTTAATTTTTGACGGTCTCGATCCGAGCTTTTCGTCTATGTTTATTTGTATATACCCATAGGTGGGTCCCACTTGACTACGAGTTGTTAGACGTTCGGATCGTGCCATGTGGCAAGATTTGAGACATCCACATCAGCCCTGACTTCACCATGCTATATATCTAGAGATTTTTTACAATTTCAGAATTTACACCATTTAGCGCCGCCGCCACTTCTTATCACTGCCGGCAAGTTTCTGCCTCGCCCCCAGCCACTGGATCAATATTACCATGACCACCTCGCAGTCGGCTATCAGCCCATACCCACAATTGCCACAGATACCCTTTGCTGGCATGCCGGTGACAGTATTTTTGCTGTCAATTTTTGCCACTGCCGCCAGCCTTTTGGGTCTTTTTCCTACGCCGGCAAGCCACCTCCGACCAATCCGACCACCCACATAGCATCTATTCGCTGAGATCTCTATTTTGAGACAACCCATGACGATCACCACGGCCGCAATCGCTGCACCTGGTGGCGATCTGCCCCCTTTCATGCTGTTTTCTACCCAGCTAGTGGCCAGACTCCACCAATCCTCACCACCAGAGGCCCTACCTTGATGCCCCTTGTCGATCCCCAGCCGGTAGCAAGCCCAGCCATGCCACCATTAGCGTTTTCCAGCAACGGGCACCGTCGCGCCTTGTCGAGCCCATTTACCTGTTTGCCCCCGTTCGGGTTAGCGTTCGCCTACATGTACCCACATCCGCCTGCCTGCATGCCCGCCAGCCCATGTCTGAGTCCACCCATCCAATTCAGGTCCGCCCAGCCAACCCAGTCCATTTTCTAATTAACCCAAACCAGGTTGGTTCGGCCCATTCGGTTTAGTCTGGTTTAGCTCAGTCCAATTCGATTCAATTCATTTTTGAACCGTGTTTGCCCGTTCTTACACCGTTTTTAGTAATTCGAGAATCGTTATATTAGTTTACATGCATATTCACATGATTTAACATTTTTGGATGTTATGAATATTTATCTTTACTTATTAATTATTTTATTCATGATTATTCATTTCTTGTTATTTATATATTTGTTGTTATGAATATTTATCTTTATTTATTAATTATTTTATTCATGATTATTCATTTCTTGTTATTTATATATTTGTTGACTATGATGAATGTTTATGTGACTAATTATTATTACTAATAATGTATTTATTCATAAATATTATTTTGTTCATGTTTATCTTATTTAATTTATTTAATTGATTGATTATCAATTATTTTCTTACGTTATTATTTATACATCTTTAGTGGTATGATCGTATATTTGATATTTATATTATTATTCTTCATGATTAATTAATATTGGTAATTTATTTGTTTGTTTATCTATGATTTATTTAATTAATTATTTGGTTGTTGATTTAATTATTTATATGTTTTCTAATTGAAGTATTATTTATGTTCATGTAATTATTGTTTATCTAGTATTCTATGAGTGCATTTCTTAGTTTATTTATTTATTTATTATTATGTCTCGATTTGCATGCCACATGTTTAGTCATAGGTTTGTTAGTATTGTTTAGTTCATTAAGATGTATTGATGATATGAGCACATACCATGAGCATGCATCATGTAGAGATGTTAGTATTTTACTTAGTAGTGGGTTTTGATGTAGGTTTCAGAGTTCGAGCGCGCCATAGATATGCAAATATGCTTTGAGCTTGGACTACAAGCCCGAAGGACTCTCCCTCTCTGCTTGACTCCTTGCGTGTCGAGTTTAATCATGTTTTATATGTAGGATGACATCGGCTACATTTTATTGCATCCCTTTGATGTCGAATCATTTAGCTATGTTTTATACCCATGTTTAATAAAACTACAAGGATGAGATAACTTGTTGGTTTTCAAACTAAAGCTAAAGAAATGTATGATACAAGCCTCTTTCCTAAGCCTATTATATAATTACGTGCATTTTTACGGATTTCACGAATAAGAGAATGAGTGGGTATGGAGATATGTATGGACCACACTAGTACTCCTTTAAACCCTGAGGTAGTGCAGTGTACGAGGGTACTACATAATGAAGCATATTTTGAACTTTGTGGTACTAATTTAACTATTCCTTTTGCGACTCTAGTGTCGTGGTAGGTGATATGGAAGATATGAGGGCATAAGTGTTGTATGTATGAATCTGATTATGAGCCATCCATGCAGCTGGCACTTGCTTGAAGTATGTTTGCTTACTGCCGAGTGTGAGGCAATCTTGAAGTTTTATAAGTTTTCATGGGTAATGGAATACCCATTTACCAGTTTGCATTAGTTACTTTTCGTACGAATAACATTCGTTACGTATGTTTTTCATATAATATATATAAGTTTTACAATCCTGAGTCGACTTTGGTGAGAGGACAAATAAACTACACACACTTTAGCTCAGCGCAATTATTTACTTTCTTACTTTTATTTATGTTCGATGTGTTTTGACGTGTATTGAACGGTGTCTTCCATTCTCATGATACAAAGAAGGTTGTTTCGATCTATTTTATCGATTGTGTCGTGCCAACCGACAACTTTAAACATGGCTCGACTCGATCACAATATTTCTGATTCAGTTCTTAAGTGAACCAGAAATCAGGGTGTTACAATAAATATCAAATATGTGAATATACGACTAAATAGGAATAAGCGAGCGAGCAAATAATTAATAATTAATCAATTAATTAAATTAAATAAGATAAACATGAAGAAAAATAATATCAAAAAATAAATACATCATCAATAATTATAAATGATTATATAATCTTTCATCACAATAAAAATATATAAATAATAAGAAATGAATAATAATGAATAAATAAAGAAAAATACTCATAACATCCAAACATGCTGAATAATGTGAATATGCAAAAGAGTATCGAATTACCAAAACAGTTGAAAAACGGATGAAAACAAGCGAATAGAATTGGACACGGATAGAACTGGATGCGATCGCGGGCAAGCAAACAGGCTCAGGTTGGTGGATAAGATCACAGGCACATATACGTGTACACGGGCAAATGGGTCTATGGTGCCCGCTGCCACAAAACTCCAATGGCAAGCATTGCCGGTCTGGATCGACGGGGGACAACGAGGAGGTGCTCACCGATGGTCTCCAGTAGATGGTTCGCCAAAAAATGGCCTAAAATGGACAGAAATTGTCGTTGGGTAGGTGGAGTCACCAACGATGATTCCAATGGCAACTGTCAGCGGAGCTGGTCTAAAAATTTTGGTTGTCAAGTAGGAAACATGTCTGGGGTAGTGGTCACCGGTGGTTATCCTAAAAGTTGATCTATGGATGTAAATCGAGGCTAGAAGACTAAATGGGTCTCAGAAACCCAGAACTCAATCAAACGAAGGTCAGAGACTCAAATCAAGCTAGACCAACATGGGCAATCAAGTAGTTCAAAATTCTTAAGATTCATGTCAATGAGAAACCCTGAAAAAAATCCAAACGAATACTAAACACTACAACAACCTAGATCAAGCCGTAAAACCATGGGCTTACAGAAGTGGAAACTTGTATACCTAAAATATACACTAATAACTCATTCTATACTATAGCATAACTGAAGCTATCAATATATATAGGGCATACTTAGCCTCCATATCATGCTTATAAGGCCATCTAGGCCCCATACCTCAAGTTTGTCTGGCCCAAACTGACTCGAACTTACAAAAGACTAGCCCAAACCAGGTAGAGCAATGAGTAGGTAAATCCCCTAACTGGAAGCTGGAGTTTTGCAACCTCTCCTCTTTATAAAAATTTGGTCCCTAGAATTTTTCACATCAACTGTAACTTGTAGGACTCAACTGCAGAAGCCACTGAGCTAGCAACACTGCAATGGCTGATCTATGACTTGGAGAGTAGCTCTCCCTCAAAAGATGGTTGCAAGCATCCGAACGGTCCAACACGAAGTGGGACTCTCAACACTGATGAAGTTCACTAACACTTTACTAATCTGGCTAGACTGACCACACATACTCAAATCATCTGGCTGGACTGACCACATACTCAAATCATCTGGCTGAACTGACTCCTAAGGACTACAAACTATGGGGATTGATGCAATGACCAACTAGTCGAGCATGTACTCTAGAGTGCTACAGGGTACTAGTCTAAGCTACTTGAGGAAAAACTATGTCTATTGCAAGTCAAACAACCTGACGCCTACCCATGTCTCCTAATCCTCATCGATGTGAACAATTGACTGTGTGTACTCTCAGGGCACTCTGGTCCATGTCCAATGACTATACTAAGGTGTCCTGTGAGTCCTACTGATAATATGGTGGACACTGGTATATGGTAAAGGTATAGACTAATGGAGCCAGTCTTGGTCAAACACTCAGGTGTCCTTCCACGAAGACCTGGACCGCTCACCGGGTCCTAGTTAACTCGGTCTCGTAAAATCCGTGCCCTTTGGCTTAGGATTTTTATTTGGTGTTTTGTTTGGTTTGGCTTTGGTTTGATTCAATTTGCCTTTTAGTTAGAATTGGTTTGGTTTGCCTTTTGGGTCTCGGTTCTCGGGAGAGTTGGTGTTGCTCATGCCTTAGTTTGGAAAGCTTTGGCTTCATGTTGGTTCCTATTGGTGTGGTTTTATTTGACATACGTTGTGTTATAGAAGTAGTTAATAGGGGCCATTTACACATTAGAGGGTTGTTTTTGGGGGTGTTTTGTCATGTATTTAGCGTCAAGACATTATCAAATACCTAAGTTGATATGACCTTTGGCTTGTTGTCACACCACTTCCTGATAGTCTGCAACTTTATTTATGTGACCAGTGTGACTTCATACTAATTTAAATATTTCTTTAGTGTTTTAGCAATACAAATGTCATGAAATTTATTTAAGCCCAATTTAATGAGAACCATAAAGATGTCATGAGTCATGTCACATTAATAAACCATACCACATGGTGGGTCGTGTCTATTAATTGTACGTGCATTCATGTACACCTATTCAATTCCATATACCAAGATTAATTTTATTTTTATTTCCTTGTCTTTTAATTTTTCCATAAAAACTTTGTCTTTATAAACACATCTTTCTACCATGAATTATAAATTGTATTATTATCATCTTTCTACCTTTTGTTAAGTTTTCCCAACAATGTCATCTGCGGGAGTTCACCAAAATTTTCCATCAAAGTTGGTTGCACATTGAGGTACCTATACGTCAACTATACTATTAGGTACATATTTTCATCATCTAATATTTGGTGAGCCATTATTCTTTTGAGTATGTTATTTAATCATATTCTTTTTTCTTCTGACATTTGATCTATTACTTTTGACCAGATCTCGAACCTTGATATTGTATACCTACAGTTTGGTTAAATCTTTTCTTTTGGTAACTCTTGCACTATTGTTTTGTTATTATTCTTTTTAATCCTTCTTGTCATATTTTTATTCATCTATTGTAATCTACAACTATGTATAACAATTGATTTAAATTAATTTGATCTCGTTGATTACTCATTCTCATGTATGTGTCATATATAGATTATGTTAGATGTTGAGTTGGGTTTGTTTATAGGTCGCGAGGTTTGAGCTTACCAATAGATTGTATGAGCTTGGAGACAAAGTCCATTTAGGACTCATTTTTATTTTACACATATCTGATGGGTGCATTGTTTTATATGATGGGTTAAGTGGTGGTTTTATCGCAACCTACTTAATTCGAGTCATTTAGATGTCATGTTTAAAAAACCTTGAGGATGGGATATATAACACCCCTAATTCGGCCCGAAGGGATGAACCAAATCATGATATTATAATTTGGAAACTACATGCTTGGCTATTATGTATAGACTTTATGGAAGCGGATCTCAACTTTTTGTAGAGGCTTAGGACATACACCAGGTTTGTTTTTCATAAAATGCATGTAGAGTTCGTACTATAAAGGCAAATATTAGATTTAAAGGAATCCCATATGAACACACTTAGGCAGAGGCTGAACCTCCCCAGACTATGAGTGGTGACTTTAAAAATATGATAATCACTCCAATCTGTAGAAGCAGCACACCACTGCAATAGTTTTGAGGTTGCATGTTGTTGTGTACATCATATTCTTACTTCTTAGTTCAAGTAATTGGCTTAGGTCTCCTTATTAGTTACATAAAGATGATGCGAGTATTTAAACAAGGGTTGTGGTTACCTATTCTACATACCCTACGCGAGAAATATTTAAAGCGTTAGAGAAATTACACAGTGTCATTGACTACCAAGGCACCTAATTCGCGGACTTTACGTGGGTCATCAAGTGGTGTGAACCATAAAGCTCATACGTTACTCTAATAGAAAATCAGCTACAGCCAAATACGTTTCATGCACCTAAATAGCTCCTCACCATGTTCCAAACTCTAGGGCTTACATACCCTACAATTGTTGCCCTTGCCCCAAAGTATTATAACTCCAGAGTAAAAATATAATAATATAAAGATAAAACTTACTAGCACAACCATCATGACATTCATATGAATCATACATGGTTCACATAGTTAGGGTGCATGCCCTTCATAAAGTCATCCATAACTTACGTAGTCTAAAACACACAACGTAGGGCTCCCACCACCACCGCTACTGAGCCGCCTAATCCATGCACCTAGACCGGCCAATGCTGAGAACCTCACCTATAGATAGTAGAAAACCCAGTAGTAATCAAATAAATTTGATTACTGATCTGAATAACTACCAATAAAATAGGAAGTTGACAAATGGGTCATGGGAATTTAGGAAACTTCAGAATTACCTCACAATGGGTGGTAAGCAAACATACTTAAACGAGTGTTGGCTCGTGCACATTGTTAATATTCATATTCATACACACAATACTTACGCCGTCACATCATAAATATTACACCAGCTATAGTACTCAAGTGGTAAAAGGAACGGTTAAGTTAGTACCACAAATTATGGAAATATGTTGCAATGTGCAGTACCCTCGTACTCCGAACTAGCTTTGGTTTTGAAGGAGTAATAGTGCAACTCATACATCCTATGCACAGTCTTACTAGTAAAAGTCGTAAACCCATATATTTGGACATATAAGCTTAAGAGAGGATTTAATACTTAGTTTCAGGATCTTATCTTTCAAAAACTATCAAGGGTTTGAACCTTGAAGTTTTATTAAACACATGTAGAAAACACGGCTAAATGGCTTGAGATTGGAGGGATCTAATAAAATGCCATCGATACTATCCTATGTCTAAAACACGGTTAAATTCACACGTAGAGAGTCAAACAGAGATGATGCAAAGGGAGAGTTGTACAGACAAGGATGAGTAGAACTCCGTATTCTAGTAGGTGAGGTCACCTGCGATACCTAGCACGAAGATAGAGCTGAAAAGAATCGGGTTACATCAGCATCTAAAATGAGGCAAAGCCTCCCCACAAGCTCAAAATCACAGATCATGCTCATAGCCTCGAACAACATAGGAAACATAAGGCGTACTTATGGGTGTTGTTTGTGATTATTTAGTGGTTAGCTTAGACTTAAACTTTACCAAGAACTACTAGCAGCACCATGAAAAAAATGGCATGTTGTGCATCAACGAATCCTACAACGTTAGAGAGTTAAAATTGGAGAAAGGGGCTTATGTCACTGTAATGGTGAAAGTTGCCACATTTCATCAATTTTATCATCATGCATCAAATCCTAACTCATGTCAGGTAAAACCCACAATACAAAAGTTGTAGATCTATATGTTATGAGTACCACAAAATAATAATCGTGAAGATCTAACATTAGAATGCCAAGATATGATTTTTATACCGAAACAGTGCATATCAGTGACCTACGTGCATTACAAAAAGCATATCTATTTATTTACATGGCCAAATAAGATACATTAGCACTAAGAATTCTCCTAACATTCATATATACATGCTAAAAAGTTTGTAAAAATAAATCACAAAACTTATAAACGATATACATAAACCAACGAGCAACACAAGCAGTACAAACCTGAAGCTAATGAGGGAAGACCAAGGGGAGGTCTTTTGAGGCATCCAACCTCAAAATCTACCACCCTAGGAGGCTAGAAATGTGGAGGAGGGTGATTGGAGCTCCAAGGAGGAAGAAGAAGGCGAAGGAGAGGAGAAGAGGTTGTTAGAGGTGAGGAGGGAAAGAGAAATGGTGAAAATGTGAGGGAAGGGATAGGTTTTACAGAAAAGGGTGGTTGGCATAGTGATGTCATAGGTATGGGTGTCATACCAAAAGAGGTATGGGTTGGCTTGGTGATATCATAGGAATGGGTGTCATACCTAAAGAGGTATGGTTGGATTAGATAAAAAGATATATGGGTTGGGTTAGCTAAAGAGGTATGGGTTTGGTTAGCCTAAAACCCAAAAACATAGGATGTTTACCCTAAAGCATTCAAACGCAGCTCGAGAAGTGCAATGAAGGTCCAAAAGAGGTTACGCAGTCCTAAAGGGTTATCAAACACATGGCTAATACACACAAAAGACACGCGAAGGACACGGTCCTAGCCTCTAAATATATATGACTCAACTAGTCTAAACATGCTAAACCAAGGTGTGTAGCATCCAAATAGGTGTACCGAGCGCCGAAGGAGGCAAGGTCAAGCAAACCTACACCATACTATACATGAACCACGACAAAAGGGCTAGACCCTACAAACCTGATTTGGGTAACAACCGTACCGATAGTAAACCCTCAGGCAGACGACCCGGGTTTTACAAGATCCCTAGAGTTGCTTTTGAAAACCAAAAGATCCATCACAAGTTGCTTTCTTTCCGGAAGCCTATTAATATTATTATTCCCTACCTAAGCCTAGTATTATCATATTATATTTTCACGATTTTGAAAGTGGGGAGATTGTTAGAGATTGGTTCGGGTAAGTCTCATTTTGAAGGGGTAAGTCCCAAGGTGCAACCCGTTGAGGTGCCAGCCGTTTCATTGTCGATGAGATTGACTCAAGCCTCTACTTTTTCTTTTTGTTGCCTCATTTTCACCCATAAGTATATAAGCATCTCACACCCGGTGAGGCATAGAGTTACGGGTACCCTATTCTATGGTGCATGTCTTGATTGCGGTGTACTTGGCTTGCTTTAAGAGCTCACAGAAGAGGAGCATAGTAGACTTGGAGAGGATCAGAGAAAATAAATATTATACAACTATATATATATATATATACACGACTAAATAAATATACGACTAAACGCAAGTTAATATTAATGCATACATAAGCAAGTAACTAAATAAATAATTAATTATATATATAATTAATTAAGTAAATAAATGAATAATGATTAATAAAAATTAATCATGAAATAACATTAATATAAATATCAAATATACAAATAGACGACTAAACACAAATAAAAAATGATACGAGTGAGCAAATAAATAATAACTAATCAATTAAGTAAATTAAATATGATAAAGATGAACAAAAATAATACAACAAAAAATATATCAATAATAATAAATAATTATATAATCATTTATCATAATCAACAAATATATTAATAACAAGAAATGAATAATAATGAATAAATAAATAGATAATAAAGAAAAATATTCATAACATCCAAACGTTAAATAATGTGAAATATGCATCTAAACTAATGTAAAGAATCTCAAATTGCCTAAAATAGTTGAAAAATAGATGAAAATGTTTGAAAATGGGCTAAAATAGGGTGTCAAATCAATTGGACCCGGTTGGGCCAAGTCATATGAAGTTGACTTGCCCTAGTCAAGCTGCCAATCTAGGTTGTCTGGGATCGGTTAGCTGGGCTAGTTCATGGACATGACACGAGCTCCAGCAACCAGGTCGACACGAACGAACAGGACAGGGCAAACGAAAAAGCAAACAGGCTCGGATTGGCAGGCACGATCGGGGGCACGCAGACATGAAAAAGGGCAAACAGGCATGACAGTTGCCAAACAAATCAGTAGTACCCGTCGCCAAAAAACTCCAACAGTGGGGAGCCAAGGGTGGATGGCTGCCAGTTCGATGGTGGATGACAAGGTGCTGGTGATAGATGGTGGACGGCCGCTGGTTGGCCAAAAATGCACGGAAATCACCGCTGGGTGGAGTTGCTGGCGATGACTCTAGCGGTGACGGTCAGTGGGGTTGGTCTCAAAATGTTGGCCGTTGAGTAGAGGAAACGTGTCTGTGGTGGTGGTCGGCAATGTCCAACTGATGACAGGCTAGAAAAATGGCTAGAAGTAGATGGAAAGGCCATCGGGGAAATGCAAAATGCTGGTGGTGATCGTGACCACAACAAAGGTCGGGGATAGTCTCAAATTGAAGATCTCAACGAGGGGAAGTTAACAAGGTGGTCGGCCTCGCCAGAGGAGGCTTATCGATGCTGGAAAATGGCCCAAAAGGCAATGACGGCAATGGAAATTGGCAAAGAAAGGGTCATCTCTGGCGACCAATGAGGTGGCACTGGTTTCATAGCTAGGCCTGGGTCAATAGCGGGCCACGAGCTAGTCACGATGGTGCCACTCTAGGTTCCAAAGGGTGGCCTGTCTCACCGACAGTAAGCTAAAGTTGTAGAAGCGCTAATAGTGAAAATATTCTGAAAATAAGGGAGAAAATCTCTTGCAATTTGATTGGCCGATGCTAGGGCTGGCGTGGACTGTGCGAATTTGCCACATGTCATGATCAGAAGGCACGACAACTCTTGGGCCTAGTGGGGTCCACCTAGGGAATATGCAATATATATATATATATATATATGGAAAGCTCGAATCAACACTGACAAAACTCAAAATTGACTCAAGGTTTAAAAGTTATTCTATGGACAAAAATTGAGGCATGAAAGGCTAAATGGCCTTGAAACCCTAAACTCGTTCGTACGAAGATCTGAAACTCAATTCAAGCTAGGTCTATAGAAACAATCTGGTAGTACAAAATTCTTAAGATGTATGTAAATGAAATACCCTAAAAATGCCCAAATGGATACTAAACACTACAACGACCAAGATCTAGCCCTAAAACTTAGGCTAACACAAGCAAGAACTAGTATGCCTCAAATACACTTATTGCAGCATAACTAAAGATATCTTCTGTATATTGGGCATACTCAACCTCTATAATATGCTCACATAGTAATTAGGGCCCCATACTCATGATCTGAAAGCTGGTCTGGCTTCAACCGACTCAAACTTACTCGAGACTAGCCCAAATTAAGCAAAGTAATAAACAGGTAATTCCCTAACCCGAACTTGATTAACATTTGAAAACTATATGTTGAACTTGATTCTTATATCTTGATAACTTGATAAATTGTAGCTATGACACGATAACACGTTAGAAAGATGGTATAATCACGATTAATCCACCAAAACATCACCAAATAGAGGTTCATAAAGTACCCCAAATAATGAATAAACATAGACCTGATCAGCGTCCACTCCGAGCTCCTTTATGAACCCCAAATAATGAATAAACATAGACCTGATCAGCGTCCACTCCGAGCTCCTTGATGCTCAGTTGTAACCGACCAAGTCTGAACAATAGTATAACTCCATATCACAACCCAAGTTAGCTAACATGTCTACATGATATGTCTTAAATTATGATGTTACAACACTATTAACAATCATACATGCATCATATAATTTTAACTATTCATAAACATGGCAATCGTGAAGCATGAACATGATATAAATATGATATAAGGGTTAGGTTCTGAACAGCATAGCATTGAAAACTGATAAGCACTTCTTCATATTCGCCTGTCAGCTCTCAAAGCCGTGAGTTTGAGCACTGCAGTATTGCACTCCCTGCAGCCGCCGGGACATGATTTTAATTTATGTGAGCATTGCGGCCTTCAATACTGTGAGTTGAAGTGATGCGGGACCATGCTTGGGACATGATTTTTAATACGTGCATTAACGAGCATTGCGGCCCCCATAGCCTCGGCATTGGGCATTGCAGTGTTGAGTCGCCTTCCTCATCTTCTGCTATGCAGCGCTGCGTTGTGGCATTGCAACCAGTGTTTTGGTTTTAAAATTTGATATTTTTATTCTTTTGACCCAATTTTGATCGAACAAAAACAAAATTTTAATAGTCCCTAAACATCCAATCATGGGTTATAACATGTTTTAATTTTAACTTGAATTAACCTACTTTTCCATGATATCAAATTAAGAAAAGCATGCTTGTTAAACATAAATTACATTCTAACATGCTATAACTAGTCTAATCATTTTAAATCGTGAAATTACAAGCAAAATTTATTTACAACATTTTAAAACATAATATCTTGCATTAATTTCATGGGATGTATCATCACGTAGAAACATAGAACATACAAGAAAACATGTAAATACCATGGAAAATCATGGAACATGAATTATGAACATGATGGATGAATCTATGCATATTATTTGTTTTATTTATAATTACTAACTTCTTCTCTATTGATTAGC
>JAURVB010008912.1:0-25484 GCA_033002965.1 Piper betle
GTTATAGCAGTGTTATAGTAAAATCTTATTCCTTGTATAATAGATGGTGTTTGTATTTTAAATTCTTGAAACTTGGTACCATAAAAGGTTGACACAGTATTCAAAAGATAGAATTGACACACTTATTATAATAATGACTGTTCAATGAATGACTAAGACACTATTCAAAAATGGATTTTCGAGATAATTTCTCTTATTTGTAGGGAAGGCTAGTGGGATCCACACTAGCAATGTCAAGTGGGTTGGGCCCCAATAGCTCTAGGGGAGCCCAGCCAAGCCCTAAGTCCCTCCTTAGTTCGGGCTGGGACGGGCCCATCGGACCAATTTCATAAGTTGGACTCTCTATTAGAGAGCCCATGGAGAGCCCCGCTCTATATAGTGCTGGGCTCTCTATTAAATTATAATAAGAATTGGCCCGGGATGTTTATTGGGCCAGCTCCTACCAACTAAAGAAGAGGCCCAGCTCTTCTCTAGTACACATTGGGTTGGCCCGGTGGGTCATTATGTTAAGCCCAGCACTATCCTAGGTGTGTCTGGGCCTGTGCTGGGCCAGCCCACAGGGGCCAGGCCCACTTAAATAATAATCCACATGGACCATCAAAATGGAGCATAAACTGGACAAAAGATTTGGGCTTCGGAAAAAAATTTCAGGTCGGAGATCTTACAGGAATGGCCTAATTATATTCATAAAAAGTGAAGAATACTACCTGCTTTAGTTTAAAATTGCTTTAAGCGTTGCATTACCTCCCCAGGACTTTGTTAATTACGATCAATTTAAGGCTATTTTTCTCCCGCTTGGACGGGCGATCAATTTGAGGAATGCGCCTGGTTTAATTGATTTTTCAAGATATTCGGCAAAAATCCCCCCTCTTCCAGTACAATGGCAGTCTTAATTTTTTTCTCATTTTTTAATGCAAATGTTACTGGCGGCTAATTTTGTCTTTATATAGTTTGAGCTTTGCATCTGAATAAGGAGAAACTATACATAATCGCCCACGGCATGATTTGTCCCCGTGAGAATTCTCTCTACCAAAACAATTTCCATAATTTTTATATATTTAGTGTTATAAGGCTTATTGAGAAGTGCAGAAAAGTTTTTCTTAGTCTACAGCTAACATCACTCTTCATTTTACGTACAATATATGCTCATTAATTAGCATGCACATCTCTAGTTTACACAGGGAGAAATGAACCATAGAAATATGTTTTTTAACCAAAGCAACCGGAGAAATATGTTACTTAAATATAGCATTGCAATACCATTCACAACTCTCGTTGGAACACGAGTACATCGACTATTGTCTTCCTTAGACATCAAAAGGGCTATCCAACACCAGCTGACTGGTTCCATGGAAATTCAAACTTCACCATTTAGAGTCTCACAGTGTCCAAGCATGACTTTGCATTAAGGTTTGTACTCTGTTGGTACTGTAAGTAGTCCTTGTACTTCAACTTGCGGTATGCCGGAGGATGGGTATCATCAACCAACTCTGGCATTGGACCCAAGGCCACCTCCAAGGCTGGTCCATGCAACATAACTACAGAAATTCTTGTGTTTTGGCTATTCACTGTAGCTCTGTGTAACACACTTTGGTACCTTCCATTGCTCAATATCTGCATGTCCATTATGCCAAGTTAAAACTATCAATACTACATATCATAGAATATGATGATCAGATTTGTGAGGCTAAATACCTCCATGTGATCTCCAATGTTTACTAGGAAGGAGTTGGGAACCGGTTCGAGCTTGAACCCATTTCCCATTGTGCATCAATTGGAGGCCACCAACATTGTTTTGCATTAGAACGGTGAAGAGGCCGTGATCAGAGTGGGCAGGCATTCCCAGGGCAAGATCAGGTTGTGGGCAGGTTGGGTACAAATTGGCAACCAGAATTTGCAGACCATGGTTTAGCTGCAAGGCCTCCTCTACCGTTGTCAGTTCAAGACCCAAGCTTTCACATATTCCTCTTAGGAGTTTCTTCATCAGATCTCTCATGGCCTTGCTGTAATCTAGTGCAACCTCCCTGCATTAGGCATAATTATAACGAAACTGAGTGATTAACATAAGCTACTCAATTTTTTTAAAAATTTGGGTGAGTGACAATAGGCCATGCTATGTACTCATAAACTAGCTTTAAATTAAGTTGGCATGTGTTTCATGTTAAGGGCTTCTCTCCCTCTCCTTTAAGTTGGACTCTCATGTTACTCGTGACTAACAACAGCTTATCAACTTGAGGAATATATTCCTATCAATTGACTTTGTCACTGGTTTTCTTCATATTAAGATAGCTAAATTTCAGTTCACATTATAAACTTTGAAAACCAATTTCCTTAATAAATGGTGCAAATTACCCAGTCTTTCTTCTTGCAAACATGTGTAACTTTGTTGGAAAACACTGGCATGGAAAAACCGCTGTACCATAAAACAATAATAATATCCAAGATGTGGTTGTACTTGAACCTGAAGTTAGTCGGTTGAGTGGGAGAATGGAAGTCCGGGAAAACAAACACCTTGAGGAAATCCCGCCAATAGTGCGTCTTCTCTACAGCCGTGTTGAAGCTCGTTCCACACCTTATCGGATCTAACACATGCTTCCCCCTCCCATCTTATTCTTCTCCTCCTCCGGCAATTCGAAAAACTCCTCGCACACTTTCATCACCTCCTCCCTTAGTTTCTCCGGCACCCCATGATTCACAACCTACATGCGCCACACACCTTTGTACATGTATTAATCAATAATCACAATGGCTTGTACAAATTAGGATTAGGATTTCTATTATAACCAGGAACAATTGGTATAATTTTAAAGTTTTATTTGTAAATTTCCAATTTTAACTAACAACTAGTGAATGACCTTGAGCGATGCATGCGCAGGGGCACATTTTGAAATATATTAATAATATATATTCAAAATATATAAAATTAATTTGAAAAATATTGTTATATTATTTTTAAATAAAAAATGAATTTTATTTATCTTGTAAAAAATTTAGTTGTATACAAATATTGAAAATAATTTTAGCTTTAATAAGTAAAATTTTATTAATTAAATAAAATTTATTTTTTAATATTTTTAATATGGATAAAATTATACTTTAAGTTTTTTTCTTAAAAATAAATAACAATATATAAATAAATAAATCAATAGATAAATAAATAAATATTTGTAAGAATCTAAATTAAATAAGTATTATTAAGTAACAAATTTGATTAATATAATCATAAATATATTAAATTTTATTAATATTTAAAAAAATTAATTTAAGTAGAATTATATTCTGATATTTTCTAATAATAATAATAATAATAATTTCAAGTTAATTAATAATTAATACACAATAAAATTATTGTAGGTGAGAATTAACTATATTATTAAAAAAAGGTTCATCTGAGATAATAATAATAATAATAAACAAAAAAAAAGAGGTCGATAACAACTGTCAACAATTTTCTATTGCCGGATTTATAGCCCGAGCAAAGAAGAAGGGTTAGTATTAAAAAGGGCATCATATTATTAAAATTTTATTATTTATAATTATAAGAAAATTATAAATCTTAATATAGGATTTATGTCCTTGGGATAGATGAAGAAAGAAATAACAATATTAAAGATTGGCACGGACTCACCTGAAAGAAGCCCCAGTTCCGGCACGCCTCGCCGAGCTCGCGGACGGCCTGGGATCGCTGCACAGTGGAGCCGGAGGTGAGGACGGAGATGTCAACAGTGGGGATAGTTGCAGAGGATATGATGTTGGGGTGTAGCTGGGTTGGAAGCTTGTAGTGGTTGGGGATGGAGGGGAGGGTCTGGGACCGGGTGAAGTGTTTGATGCTACTGGTTGGAGGGAAGGTGGGAGCTGTGGACGCCATTGCTGGATCTAGGTAGAAAGGAAGTTCGGATATGTACGTCAGATAGAGATGAAGAATAATTCAGATAAAAATCGAGAAAGAGATGTGTTTGGACTTGTGTGTTTAACTCTTTCCTTCTTGCCCAGAAAAAGAAAATCTTGTCTTTTTTCTTGTATTTATCTCTACAAATAACCACTACAGATTGATTTTTGTCTTATTTTTCCAAAAAAATCAATTCCCCTGTCAAGATTTAAAAAAAAAAATTCATAAAATCCTAATATATGCTTCTTTCTCTCTGCAAATCTCCCTCAAAACCCTTTGTCATCAATGATTATAATAATCGTTATAATGAAGAAAGTCGGCAGTAACAGAATTTCATGATTCCAATATTGTAAGGGTCTGTGTGACGAAAAAAATAGAGAGAAATGTGTCAAAATGTGAGATATTTAAAATTATTTTTCATGAATTTCTTTGTAACTAGTGTTTCATGAAATATTGTAAGGAAAAGACACAAAACGTGGATGATGTGTAAATTTTCTTTTCTTTCAAACAGAAAACGTAAGAGAAGAGTGATTTGAAAATTGATTTTTTTTAATCTTCTTTATATTTCTTACTTCTATCTTCTTTTATTTAGATTCTCTCTGTTGGAAACTATTTTGATTTCTCACTAGTCAAACCGACCATGATGTTTTCTGCCCAAAGCATTGTGTGACGGCATTGGAAATATCATATATATTTTAAAATGAATTGCAGGCATTAGGTATATTTCAAAATAACTAATAATTTTAAAAGACTTACCACTTAGCTATTATAATAGTTAGCACACAATCTAGTTCCTTAAGTGAGAATAAGACCAACAACGCAACAAATCCATTTTCTTACCACAGTTTTGTAACACAAAACCACATAATCGGAATCAGAGGTTTAAGCAACTATTTGGGTTGATTATGAATCTTTAAAAAAATTTGATAATTTTAATGATTTTTTATAATTACTAAAAACTTATGCTAATCTATACTATTATATAAAACAGAAGATTTTCTATGCAGTGCTGTCACGTGTCTTTTAAATATTTTACAATATTATCTTTTTTATTTCATATATATAAAAGTTTTAATTTAATTAGGATTTGCCATGTATTTTTAACTAATTTATTATTATATTATTTATTTTTAATTTAAAAAAAATAAAATAAAGGAGTCTTAATACAGTGTTGCCACATGTTCTTTAAATATTTTACAATATTACATCTTTATTTCTTATTTATAAAATTTTTAGTTTAATTACGCTTAATCACGTATTTCTTAAACTATTTTATGATATTATTATTTACTTGTTATTCTTAAAAATAGATTATATACAAATGTACCCTTCTTTTAATATAGTTTAACAAATATTTTTAAATATTTTAAAATAAAATAATATATTGCCGCACATTACACAAGTTAGCGACCAATTCTTATATAATATAACTTTCTCGTTGAAACTAGATCCATTTATTTGTATACAACATCACCATTACTTGGCGTAGTCTCAGTGAGTTTCTTATTTGAAACTTGAGCCATCTTCCTCAACGAAGTCGGAACATTAGGTTTATCCTTAATGCCTTCCTCGTAAGTCTTGTGAGCCAATTAAGAAAGCTATTTAACACATATATATAATGCAGACACAAAGCTCATTAGCTTAAAAAGAAAAAAGCTCATCGCCTTTTCCCCGTAAGTGTGTCTGCTGAAAAAACTTATTTCCCCACCAAAAACTAGCACAATGTAATTCTGAACAGAGCCAATATTTACATCTTCCCAATCACAATGAACCTATGTTACAAAAAAAAATCATCTGATAAAAAATTAAATCTTAATTTAAATTCTTAGGCTCTCAGAAAACAAACCGGTTCACCCAGAACTCGTAACGGTGAAAACCGGAACCGCCGACCGCGAGCTCGACTCGCCCGGGTCGCCTCCGTCTCTCGCCCCCGTCAAACACTCAAACGGCGTCTTAACCGACGTCAGCAACACCCTCCCGCTCCGGCCAACGCTACCGCCGTCTCCGCCGGGCTCCTCCCTACCCCGCCGAATCGACCGCGACGAAGGCCGGCCCGAGAACGATTGAGAGAAGAAGGGCACCCACCGTTCCGACCTTGTGAATCGCTCCCACCTCCCGAAGCTGCGGCCTCGACCGCCGACCGAGCTCCCGGTCCGGTTCAACGTCCCCTCAAAACCTCCTTCCTCACCTCCTCCGGCAGCCGCAGCGTGTACCGCTCGCAGTCCACCCCCGGCTGCACCACCGAGTGGCCCGTCGAGTGCGACCGCGGAAACCTCGCCCGCCGCGTCGACTTCACCCTCTGCGCCGCCCGCGGCCGCACCGGCAACTCCGCCGCCGCTGGGATCGGGTCCGAGTCGACGTCGATCGCGACCGAGTGGGGATCGGAACCGGAATCGGCGGTGGTGATGTGGTCGGGCGGGGTACGGGTCTGGCTGGGGACGGCTAGGTTGGCGCGGCAGACGGGGCAGGTGGTGTGCGACCGGAGCCACTCGCCGATACAGTCCGGGTGAAAGACGTGGCTGCACGCCGGCAGCAGCCGGAGCGCCTCGTCGTCGTCGAACTCGCAGAGGCACACGGCGCACTCAAGCGCCGACTTGCCGAGCTTGAGGTCCTTCACCACCGAGTACTCGAGCGTCGGGAACGCCGCGACGACGGCCGGGTCGAGGCCCCGAGGGGCGGCGGCGGCGGCGCGGGGGGAGCGGGCCTCGCCAGCGCGGACGGTGAAGGAGTCGTCGCTGGCGCAGCGGCGGATGTAGACAGCGAAGAAAGCCATGAGGAAGAAGGCGCTGAAGAGGATGACGAAGATGATGGCGATGGAGGGATTGAACCGGACGGAGGGGTCCGTCACCGGCCGCTGCGGCGGGGCATCTCTCTGAGCGCTGGCCATAGACGCGGCCGAACAAATGATGACGAAGAAGATGGCGGTGGGCGGCGGGGCCATTGTTGGGGGAAAGGTGCGGGGTGAGGGGGATGCGAAGTAGGGAAGAGGGTCAATGCGGACCTGTTGCAGCCTACTTCTCCAAGTCTGACTTTCCCATGCGGAATCCGTGATCTACGGTCAATGCGGAACCACGTATCACTCGTATGGTCCGGTTTCTGTTCTTGTTCTAGAAGGGGCTGGGGATTGCTTGCTTCGTACGAATATGTTCCCTTGACGAGACAAGGAGTTTCCTAAGCGGTGTCCCCGGCATTTTCCTTTTTTGTTATTCTCGGAGACTGTTGTTTTGGCCTAAAAAATTTTGTATAACTATAAAAAATTATATAAAATGAAATTACAATGAAATAAAATTATATGAAAATTTTAAAAATTTTCCTTATATGTTTAGATAGCAAAAAAATAAAATAAAAATGATATACTTTTTTTCTCACGTGCACGTGTAATGCCTCTTAAATTTTTTTGCAATTTCTTATTTTTTTATAAGATTATATTATTTTATAAAATTTTTGCATAGATTTATTTTGATTAAAATTAAAAAAAATTGGTTAAATTTCAAGACATTCAAACAAAAAATATTTGTGACTTCTAAATTTTATAATTTTTTTTCTTTTAATTTCAGGACAACTAAATAGACCCTTATTTCTCCGCTCCTCTCTCGGCCGCTGGCCGCCAGCTGCCCGCTCCTCTCTCGGCCGCTGGCCGCCGGCTGCCGCTCTCTCTCGGCCGCTGGCCGCCAGCTCCGGCTCCTCTCTCTGTCGCTGGTCGCCAGCTCCGGCTCCTCTCTCTGTCGCTGGGCGCCAGCTCCGGCTCCTCTCTCGTCGCTGGCCGCCGGCTCCGGCTCCTCTCTGGCCGCTGGGCGCCAGCTCCGGCTCCTCTCTCGGCCGCTGGCCGCCGGCTACGGCTCCTCTCTCGGCCGCTGGCCGCCGGCTGCAGCTCCTCTCTCGGCCGCTGGCCGCACTCGGCCTCGCAGCTCTCTCTCGGCCGCCGGCCACCGGCTGCAGCTCCTCTCTCGGCCGCTGGCCACCGGCTCCGGCTCCTCTCTCGGCCGCTGGCTCCTCCGGCTGCCATCTCCGGCTCCACTCTCGACGGCTGGCTCCTCTTTCAGCCCCCGGCTGCCGCTCCGGCTCCTCTAGCAGCTGCTCACCGCCGACAGCGGCTCCTCTCTTGGCAGCCGGCCGCCGGCTGCTCTCCTCTCTTGGCAGCCGGCCGCCGGCTGCCTTTCTCGGCCACTGGCTGCTGGCTCCGGCTCCTCTCTGGCCACTGGCTGTGGCTCCGGCTCCTCTCTCGGCCACTGGCTGCGGCTCCGGCTCCTCTCTCGGCCACTGGCTGCGGCTCCGGCTCCTCTCTCGGCTGCCAGTCACTAGCAACAGCTCCGGCCTCAACTGCCGGCCCCCGGCTCCTCCGGGTGCCCTCTCGACTCCTCTCTCGGCTGCCGGATGCCAGCTGCCGGCTCATTTGGCTGGCATCTCTAGCTCCTCTCTTAGCCGCCGGCTGCCACTCCTCTCTTGGCCACCGGCTGCCGCTCTGGCACCTGTCTCGGCCGCCAGCTGCAGCTCCAGCTCCTCTCTCGGCTGCCGGCTGCTGGCTCAAGGATCTTCTTTCGGCCGAAGGGGAGACCTCCCCTAAGGGGGAGAGATCTCCACTCAAAACCTCCTGAACTCTCGTCTTTGACCTTTACCTCAAGAATGAGATCTAGATATATATAGAAGCTTTGAGACCCTTCATCTCCAAGGATATAACGAACAGTCACCTCTGTTTGGTATACTGAGAGTCCTTTGGTATCCTGAGTGTGATATTAGGCTACATATCATTAATATTTGTAACGACAAATATTAGCAATCTCCTACTTGGAGTCTAATTGGAGCACACTAGTCCAAATTCTTCCTCCTCTTATTCGTTGCAAAAGTCTTTCTATTAATTTGTTTTATCAAATTTCTCGATCAATCCGGTCTTGGAAGTATCCACTATAACTCCCACTCAATTTAAGATTTGAAAAATGAGACCCACCTGCACGGCGCCAATTGTTACAAAAAATTCCCACAAAGATTAGAGATTAGACTCAACAATAAATCGGGTCTCAAAATGGGAAGATAGACACCACAAAGAAATAAAATAAAAAAACAAAACTGAGAGAAATGTCTGTTCATTCCTCTACTACAGCAGACCGCCGGCTCATTTGGCAGCCACTTGGGCTACTCCGCCGTCAGTTTCTCGGCAGCCACTCGGCTGTCGGCCGCCGGCTAACGCTCAGGCTCCTCTCTCGGCTGTCGGGCATCGGCTAATGCTCAGGCTCCTCCGCCGCCGGCTACCGCTCAGGCTCCTCTCTTGGCCGCCGGCTACCGCTCGGCTCCTCTCTCGGCCGCCGGCAGCCGGCTCCTCTCTCGGCCGCCGGCAGCGCGAGCTCCTCTCTCGGCCTGCCGGCAGCGGGCTCCTCTCTCGGCCGCCAGCGAGCGAGCTCCTCTCTCGGCTGCCGGCAGCGGGCTGCCTCTTCTCTTGGCCACCGGCTGCCGCTCCGGCTCCTCTCTCAGCCGCTGGCTGTGGCTCTGGCTCCTCTCTCGGCTGCCGTCTCGGGCTCCTCTCTCAGCCGCCGGCTGCCAACTTCTCCAGCTGCCGTCTCCGGCTCCTCCCTCGGCCACCGGCTGCCGTTCCTCTCTTGGCCATCGCCTGCCACTCCAACTCCTCTCTTGGCCGCTGGCTGTGGCTGCGGCTCCTCTCTCGGCTGCTAGCTCCAAGAGCTTGTTTCGGCCGAAGGGGAGACTTGAGTCTCCCACTCAAAATGTCCTGAACTCTCATCCTTGACCCTCACCTCTGGAATGAGATCTAAATATATATAGTAGCTTTAAGACCCTTCATCTTCAAGGATACAACGAACAGTTACCTCTGTTTGGTATACTTAGAGTCTTTTGGTATCCCGAGTATGACGTTGGGCTAAATATCATTAATATTTATAATAACAAATATTTCTAATCTTAGATATCCATGTCTTAGTGTGACATCTGATACTTGAAAATTATGATCATTATACGCCATAACATACCAGCGGCTATTACATGCGTACAGACCCTCAACATTTCGATTACTTTATCCGTTTTGATAGAGGTTTCTTAAGCAATACTGGGATGCATGGCAGGCTGGAGTTTTCTTCTTTACCACTCAAATGGTGATCTATTGTTTTCTGACTTCGGTTATCTCTCAGGCTGCCAGGGAGCAGAGGAATTCGAACTAAACAGTTTTCATAAAGCTCTCCTCTTTGCCAAAGATGCTGGACTGCCAAATATCCATTTCTTATCAGAGTGTCTTAACCTATGTATGTACTATAATATGCACAACGACGGTATTTGTCGGGAACACGTTTCTTTAGCTTCTGTTTGTAGTGACCTATTTTGTAATATGTCTGCCAACTTGGGATGGATCTATAGATCCATTAACACCACTATCTACCTAATGTTGGGTAGTTTTTTATTTTGGGGAATTTATAAGTAGCTTTTGGTCGTGTGTGAAAAGAAAAAAAAAGTCTTTTTGTGTTTCCACGGCCAGTCGTCAAGACCATGGATGAACATTCACTTTATGCTTATCTTCTTCATCTCAAAGGCACGGAAACATTTACCCGATATTTTTACCAGAATCAGACATTTCGAATGCAGAGATAAACACCGTCTTGGAGTTGAAAAACTAATGAATTTACTCTAGTCATAGCTGATAAGCGTATATTAATACACAAAAGTTCAACATACACGAGAAATGTACGGTGGAAAAAAAATAGCAGGCTATTCTGATTCCATTTCACTTTGGTAAAGGTCAGCAGTTGAAGCTGATAAACTTTTGTTTTGAGGCTGTAAAATTCATGGCATCAAAATCAATGAGGTCAAATTCTTCGTATGGATGACCAAGAAAATGTAAAATCTGTGTTTTAAAAATTAAGTTATCTGTCCTACGTCCTTGTTGGGAAGTTGATGCATTTTGATGCCAAAATCTCCCATCTTCCAGAACTTTAATGCTTCCTCTTCTCCAGCACCCTAGCTCCCCGGCTGTCCCACGGGCTACACCCGTAACACTAATGATCCCGCCAATTGGGTGCTGAACTTGAGTGCCTGGGTGCTTTGCCCTTTCGGAAAAGGGACATCCCCTGAGTGCCCGGGTTCTCACCCTTCTGAAAAACTATAAGGGGCAGCAACGCCTCTGTGCTGGTTTTTAAAATTGAAAACCAACAATATTAACACAAGAATATTCTATCTCTCACTCTCTTTCTTTCTCCATATACGTAGAAGAAACAAAATCTTTTAAAAAAAGTACAATACCAAAAGATAAGACTCCAAACTTAGCATGGTTTAGTGAGGTGATTAATCCATCAGGAAGATATCTTCAATATTTTTACTAAACCGCGAACAATACAATGGTCAGAATCATTGTATAGCATTTCAGGCTTGTTTAGAATCAAAGAAAATATCCTAGAGATAATACAATGATAAGAATGACTGCCCTAGCTTCTCTTCTCTTTACAACAATGAGAGAACAAGAGCAAATTAGATCATGAAGTTTAGCATTCCTAGTTGACAAATGGACTCAATCTTAAAATCTATTAGTAGAGAGTATAGAACTTGACTCAAAAATCATGGATTGGTGTCATGTTTGTAGTTTTTGGAGTTAAAAAAACTAATGATTTGATGACTAATATTATGGTTAGGGTTGCTAATTGAGCGAGCCAGCTCATGAGCATTTAGCGTTTAGCTCAGCATGATTCGACTCGAAACTCGACATTTAAATGTTCGAGCTCGAACTCGACTCGAACTCAAATCTTACAAGCCGAGCTTGAGCAAGATCATCTTCGACTCGACTCGACTAGGTTATAACTCAAACTCGACTCGTGGCTTCACTCGAACTCGACTCGATAAAATAATATAATAATATAATTTTTATATTATATTATGTTATATTATATTATATTATATATTATATATATATATATATATATATATACATAATATAATAACAAAGAAGTGAGATAGTTGAGATGGTAAGTATTTAAGTTGATAACCTCAAGGTTGTGGGTTCAATCTACATTGATTGCATTTTTTTTTAAAGTTTCGAGCTCATGAATGAGTTGGGTTCGAGCTCAGAAAAATTAAATAGTTTAAGTGTTCGAACACGAGTCAAGTTAGAACACATAAAAAATATTCGAATCGAACACGAGCATGTATGTTCAAAACTCGTTCGATCTCGAGTTGAGTTCGAACGAGTTTTGAACTATTCAAACCAAGTTTGAATACAAATTGAGCTCGGCTCGCTTGCTCGATTAGCACCCATAATTATGGTAAATTTTGTAACACCCCACTTCTGTTCACGGGACCGTTCACTAATCTACTGGATTCGTTTAAGCCGACCCGGATCTGCCCTCAGCGTCTCAAGATGGAGATACAAACATGAAATGCATGAATGAGAATAATTAAGTTCTAACAGAGTCCTACATGCATGCCATGACGTGCAAGCAAAGACAAGACAAAACAATAAATAAGAAACCAAAAGAAAATATATATACTACTACGGAAAAATGGATAAAATTTCCCCTAAAAGTGCAATAAGGGCCAACCTCTCCACAACGAGGGTATATTAACATTTTATCAAGACAATATAATACATAACAATCCACCATGGCATCTCATCATTATCTCATTTGTTTTCATTCGAGCCGAGTCTGAACTCCAAGGCTCCCTACTCATTCACATTTATCCGTTCGTTTCATAATAAGCAATTCATCTAAACAAACACATCAAAATTATCATTCACGTAGCGATAACACACCATCATTATACATTACATGTGGCAGGTACATGTGTGCACGGTTCCGTACTGCTCCGCAGTCCCGACAGCTTTCATCCCTCGCATTTCTCACCTACATATATATAGAAAAACCATGACTAGATTCATGGAGATATAGAACAGCATATAAGTTATCATGCTTGCATATCCATCTCAGTAACGAGTGTTACTGGCCCGGAAAATAACTAATATCAATCTGGCACAGGAAAGCAAACTCTCCTGTTGAATGAAAACCATGCACTTCCTCAAGAACTCTCATCAGGGCATATATGGGAGCCATCACCCTCGGGTCAACAACATCCCCTTTTCTTTCTCATTCTCATACCTCGGCCATTTCTCTATCACTTCTCGCATCAAATCTCATTCCTTATCGCCCTCTGCACCTTCCATATTACTCCTGGCCTTGAGCACGAAGGCTGAGCACTCTCAGGCAGTCGCCTTTAGTACCCTTTGAACCACAAGTCTAAACATGCGCTGCATTGCAATACTCGTAAACCTCCACACTTCTCCGGGTTTGAGGAACTCAAAGGTGTTGTCCGGATCCTTTGGGAACGAAGTGGATTCTCCCCAGCTCTAGAGCCCGCTCTTCCGAGCACACGCCCTATTTGAAGGCGGGGCCGTCAGTAACCCTCATTCCATCTCTCACCGAAAACGCAAAAACTATACATATATAGGCCTAGGTTGGGATTTATACAATAGACCCGAAGGCAACTTGTAGTGGATCTTAATTAAAAAACTAACTCGAGGGATCTCATCCTCGAGGGTTATTAATCTGAACAAAACTGTTGGCTAAATGGCCCGAGTCAAGTGGGATCCAATAAAATGCCACGTAACTTGTCCTGCACATGATAAATCAAATACACAATAGAATAGCATAAAACAGAGAACGAGTCCTAAACGGACCTGGTAGAAACTCCAAGCGTGTCCGCGTGTCCTCGTGCCTAGGCGATGAGCTCCTACTCTATACCCACACATCAAAACTAAATACTAACGCCCACTCATGATGCAGTCATACATCTTATATCACGCATATATCCATCACGCATCAATCAACACACATCAACCTATATCAATTCTAGCAAGTCTACTTAGGCTACTTTGCATTAAATTATGATCATCACCTAATTACCCTAATTAATTTCTTAGCCTCCATTTTTAACACCACTCAATCAAACAAATTTTATATTTTATCCTTAATGAATTTTATCCATTTTATATTTTATCCATTTTTAACACCACTCAATCAAACAAATTTTATATTTTACATATAAATCGGGGAGGTCAAGGGGGTGGTCGTCAGGGTCACGGTGGCAGTTGCGCGGTCCGGACGGCGGCGAATCGACAAGGGGAGCGTCACGGCTTGTGGGACGATTCCGGCGTCGTGGCGGCGAGATGGTGGTCAGGGTTGGTCGTGGCGGCACGGCGGGGCGGGGCGGCGTTGGATCGGTGGCAGTGCGGCGGCGGCGGCGGCAACCCAGTGGGCGGAGAGGGTTTTGGGAGGGGGAAGGTGTTGGGAGGAAGAAAAACACCTACAATGGCAAACTCATAAATAAGTATTGACTTGATTCATACTCTAGTCAAAATAATAACAAATTTGTAATAAATTCTAAAAATTTTTTAGAAAAATATGAAAAAATCCCATAAAATAAAACAAATATAACAACATCTAAATGACATGCTCTATAACTAATAACCCACCCGAATATGATCCAACGCGTCCTAATGCGTTACTCGGCCTAAAACTATTTTTACAATCAAATACATAAAAAAAATAATGCATACTTTCATATATTCTGATAACTCATTTCTCACCATCTTCTCGACGTTATCATCATATATTCAGGTACACCTAACTCTCATCGCTCATAACTCACGGTTGGCCTCGACTCAACATGCGGTTCATGAAACGGACTCTACTCGAACCAACGGTTGAACCGACTGGGTTCGGTAACGTAAAACCCTGACTCGAATCATGAATTTTACAAATCTAGTCACCAACAATGGTTGGGGTATGACGAGCACACGAGCCACTATGTAATTCTTAACAGGTTCATAGTATGGCTCCTACATTGAATATCCTTGTCACTTGGAAGGGTTATTTTACTTATGAACATGTGAGAGTTATTATGTGCGAGAAGAAGGAAATTGTAATTTATACACCAATGATAAGTATAGTTTACTTGTCATGTAAGAGTGGGAGAAATTGAATTTATTAAATTTCCTAAATGCCCTCCTTAGGTAATTAAATATAAATTTAAATATTTAATCGAGTGAGTGGTTACATAAATGATGTAACCAACTTATCTCCTTAAATTAAGAATTGATTACTGTCGTGTTTAACCTATGGGTTTATAAGTGTTGTCCTTGTAACTACACTTTGACTGGTGGACAAATACTTTGATGGTCGACTATGGTCATTAAGGAATGTAATTGACCATATATTTTACATTGATTCATGGACCTGTGATATTAATTGAGACTACCATGTTGATTAGAATTACAAATCTATTATATTATGGATTTGTATATCCTATACAAATATGTTAAACTATTTTGAATTGCAATTTTTTTTAATTTTATATTTCTCTTGTAAAATGAGTTGTAAGAGAGAACAAATTTGGAACAAGAACTAGTCGTGATATAGATAATAACAAATCATAATGTCATAGATAAACCGCTTAGCTAATACAAGTAGAATTATCATTTTTAGATCATTCATGTTGGTTAACATCAAATTGAAGTCATTATCGAGTAATCTTTTTTAGATCATTAACGTAGGTTATCATCGAATTAAAGTCATTATCGAGTAGAATTTTCTTCCTTTTATTAAAAAAATCATGCCCTAAGCAAGTGTAGATGTAGACGAGGCATTCACGGTGCATAATTAGCTGGTGTTAACCCCTTTACAGCTTTTTTCCAGATCCCTTCATTACTTTGAAGAAACGCTAATTGATTCAGTACAATCTTAAATTGATGGCATAGGAATAAATTAAAGTATTTATTTAATTCCTTAAAAAACATCCACATTGGTCAATATTGAATTTTAAGCTCTTTTCGGCTTTCCTGCCGTCTCTGTTAAGGAACCTATACAGCAACTTGGTCATGCATATGAGCATATCATAAAGGAACCCAAATGACGGAAGAATCAAATACAAAATAATTAAAATTTATAAAAAATTTGGGGCATAGTTTATAGATATTTAAGAAATTTTTATATAATACTAAATTAACAAGCCTAAGATGAGATATTTTTTTATATTACCTAGTGATCGAATAATCATGAATAATTATTTGAAAGAGGAATTTTTTGAATTGTTTTAAATATACTCTTAAATTGAGGGTTGAGTACTTTAGTAAATAAAATTTTATTTTTTTATTTAAAAAAAAAGGGGGGCGCGGGGGGGGGGGTTGCGCTTCCCACTCTGGTCACCCCAGGCGGCCATGCATGACTCCAATTGTCGAGGGCTTTGTTTGTTAAAAAAATTGTTTTTGTTAATTTTTTAGTTAAAATAGTTCTAATGTGGAGATTTACACTTTTCAGTTTTAACTTAAAATTAGCCAAGAGGGAGGTCTTGCTTTATTTAAATATTTTTTTATTTATAGCTAGCCCAAGAAACATAAAAAGAAAAAAAGAGGTTGTTAAAAAAAATCTTAGTGCAATAAATTTTAAAAATGTAGTACGAGAATAATTTTTTTAAAAAATTCCTAAGAAACATTACTTTCATATCTCCACACAAAAAGAAAAGGTATGCCGGGATAAGATCAGTGAACAATATATTGGGGTAAACTAAATGTGAATGCCTTACGCAACCAACTTTGTCAATTTTAATATTAACAATTTTCATATGATCTATTTCTACCAATCTTTTTTTTCCAGGTTACAATTATATTACATTATTCACACTAAATAAAGCATAATTGATGTCTATAGATAAGCTAGATATGTTTTTTTATAATGAAATAAGACTAGATATATATATATATATATATAATTGGTTATTCTGCAACATGATGCAAAAATTGTTTCTACACCCAATTTAATTTGAGCCGTCCATTTACATGAACTGCTTAGATCAAATCCAAAAAATACCTAAACTCCTCACCCCTCACCCCTCACCCCTCCCACCCTCGTTGCCACCTCTCCCTTGCCGCCCCCCTCTCTGCTGCCCCTTCCCTGCAGGTGGTTGAAGGTCGAAATCAACGAAACCAAAATTTATAAACATTAAAAAAGAGAGGTGGCAAGCTTGGGCGGCCGCAGTGGTTGAAGGTTCGAAGAGGCGGCAGTTGCAAACCCGATAGCGGTGGCCAGCCCAGTTGCGGCGGCAATTGAGGGATCAAAGAGGTGGCGGTTGCAAGCCCGGCAGAGGTGGCAAACTCGGTGGCAAGTCCGGCTACGGTGGTGGTTTAGGGGTCAAAGAGGTGGCGGGGAAGGGGACGGAGGAGGCAGCAGGGGCCGGTAGGGAGGGGGGCAGCAAGAGGGGTGGTAGGGAGGGGTGGGAGGTAGGGGGGTGGCAGGAGGGGCTAGAGGGGAGAGGCGGCTACAGGGGTGGGAAGGAGGAGGGGTGAGTAGTTTAGGTATTTTTGGATTTGATCTGGGCCGTTCATATAAATGGACGACTCAGATCAAATTAAGTGTAGAAACAAATTCTGCATTATGTTACCGAATAACTCTATATATATATATATATATATATAAATGCTGCAGTGCGCTGCAGCATTTTTGTAGCGTACTGCAGCGCACGGCCCGTGGGCCGTTGGATGAAAATCCAACGGCCCATGGGCCTCAAGCCACACCCAATCCGTCCGACTGCCCGCGTGCCCGAACCTGCTGCTCGTCCGATGCCACCCGCCCGACCCCGCCGCCGCCCTGCGACCGACCCCCTCGCCGCCGCGGCTTCCCTGGCAAGCGCCGCCTGCGGCCCTGCGCCCGGTCCCCTACAGCGACCGACAAGCCCACCACCCCACCGCAGCCCGCCGGCCTGCCCCAAGCAGCGGGCGGCTTGGGGGCCATGGCGGGGGGGGGGTCGCTGCTGCTTGGGGCGGGCCGGCGGGCTGCGGTGGGCTTGTCTGTCGCAGTGGGGGCCGGGCGCAGGGCCGCGGGCGGCGCTTGCCAAGGAAGCCGCGGCGGCGGAGGGTCGGTCGCAGGGCAGCGACGGGTCGAGTGGGCGGCGCTGTCCGGGGGAGCCACGACAGGGGGGGGTTGATTGCAGGGCGGCGGGCGGGGTCGGACGGGCGGAGCTTGCCCTGGGAGCCACGGCGGGGGTGGTTGGCCGCAGGGCGGCCGGCGGCTTCGGGTGGGCGGCGGGTTCGGGCGGGCGGGTCGGACGTGGGTTAGGCGGGTCGGCGGGTGAGGCTATGGATTGAAGCCCGTGGGCCATTGGATTTTCATCCAACGGCCCACGGGCCGTGCGCTGCAAATGGGCTGCAGCGCATTGTAGCAGCCTTTTATATATATATATATATATATATATATATATATATAAAATTAAAAAAACTTAGAAAATGCTTCTACAAAATAGCAAAGCACTTCTCAAGCTGGAATGCTGGAACCAAGAAACAAGACAGAAAGAAGAAGACAATAAATTTTCATTATTTATGGTGTAGGTGAGAAACCTGTTAGCTCAATATGCTAATCTCCATGTTCCCTGTCCTCTACTAGCTCCAAGTTTATTGGTTAAGTGGCATGGATTTATGGTGAGTGATAGCATGCATCATTTTCATCCCACCGATCTCCTTCTAATCACGTCTTAAATATTAGGCAAGATACGCTAGAAAAAATGAATTTTCTCCCCCATTTGAAAAGAATCATGAAAAAATGTAAATTTTTTTGCTATCCTGTTTCCACTGTTATTAGAACCATGAAAAAAGAATTCGGTATTATTCTATGTTTTTAGGTAAGTATGTATTAATTTTCTTACATTTTTTCATGTATTATTTTTTTATTTTTCTTGGTGCCAAATATCACTGAAAATTTTTTCACCATTTTACTTTTTGCCACCTTATTTTTCGCCATTCCAATTTTTTTGTGATCTAGATGTTAGAGATAGACTTTAATTCTACATACAAACTTTCATTTTATATGATAATAATTTGATTATTTTTTATATATTTTTATCAATTGAATTTCACACTTTTTATCATACAATTTCATAATCCCTTTTTACCCCACTCAGTGTGTGGGTAGTGCTCTAAATCATCTTATAAGATCAAATATTCTTGTTTTCTTATAAAGAGTTTGAGATTAAATAAAAAAGAATACTTATAAGATCATGAATTTATGGTAGTTTTTGCTTTTTTGTAAAATATGAGATTAAATAAAAAATATTCTTGTAAAAAACTATATCTTATGAAATATTGCAGTAATTTCTCATAATAGTTTTGATTATTAGTAGAATTGAAGATCAAATGAAAAAATATTATCAATGACAAACTGTACTTCGTTTGTTGGGTAATATTTGAGATGTTCATTATATATTGTAGTAATTTTTTAGTTTTTTGTTGAGATATTTAGATGTATATGATTAGTCAAATGATGAGGAGCTACTTGAAGTCTGAGAACTCCAGCCTTTTCAAAACTTTCATTGTAGTTTTGATTAATAGAATTTAAGATTAAATAAAAAAACATTTTTTATAAATTAGTATATATCTTAGTTGGGTATTTAGATCTTCATGAGATGATGAAATAATGTAGTAATTTTTAGTTGAGTGTTGAGGTGAATACCTATGATTGGTCAAAAGTAGAGGAGCTCCTGGCTGCTAAAAAAAACCAACTTTTCGAAGAGAAGGTAGATAAAAATAGACTCGATCATCTTACCAATTTTCATCTTTGTGATAGCTACAAAACTTGATTTAACCATGGTAATTCACATTTACACATTAATCATCAAAGGATGCACTGTTTATATATACTTTCTTTCTATGCCAGCATATGAGATTGTTTTTAGTATTATGCTTAAACTCGTTCCTATTATAAGATTCCCACATTCACATGCAATGCAAACATTTATTCCTTCAATAAGTGGGGTTTAGTAATATAAGAGAAGAGTAATTTACGTGGCCATCCCTTACCGCCCTTGAAACGACACGGGAAGACATATTGTACATGCCGTGACACTCAATCTGCGTACTACGTTTTTCAAATGGGCATGATTCAGATCATGAACATAGGTACACAAAGCACAGATATTATTGTGACTAGATCTGATTCTATCTTGATCGTTATTGGACAGGAGAATCATGACAAGGAAGCCATATATATTCAATCAACGTATCATTATCAGTTACCATCACCACACGCCATGAAAGCTCGTTTCGATTCTGTTCATGGCAGCTTTATTACGTACTTTTTCATGTTTTCACAGCTATGAGCTACGTCCCCTTGTGTCATAAGCAGCACCATATACAACATCGGCGAATGTGCACAACAACTTAATCAATGTAAAGCAGTTCTCAAACATCACAATTGAGATAGCCCGAATAGGAGGTTGAATTGGATTGTAGATTATTAGTAGCAGGACAAAGAGTATCAAACTACGTACAACAGGCCGGAAATGGAGAAGCAGCATGAAAGGCAAGAAATATTGTTGACGACTTGGTTGAACATCAGTTGGCCTGGCTCCTTTGAGCTTCTTCTTCACCTTGAATTTTCTCAACGATATGGTGAACGGCTTTCGCAATTTCGTCGACTGAAGTCAAACCACAATTATCCTCCACCTGCATAATGATTTCACCAATAATACATTAGCATGCTTCAAATTTAATCTAGTCATTTTTATCTATTTTTTTCTGCTTGCCTCGGATATGTACCCAAAAGGTGTCTTTGACATGAATCATGACTAAAATCTATGTGAGTACAAAATCAGAATTTTCTCCCGACTTGAAACTATGAGCATTAGGAATAAGAAATTCTTTGCTAATTATCTAAGAGCTAGATTAATTAGGATTTATATCATATAAGAGCTAAAAAGATGCAGGTTAAATATATATATATATATATATATATATAATCTTCGTAGAAAAAAAATGGGGCAATATACAATGCTACAAGAATGTTTACAGACATGGCCATACACAAATATGATTTGCAGGAAATGTTCTGTTAAAGAATGAACCAAGACAAGGATGAGTTTGTGAGTGTGAACCTTGAGGCTAAAAGAGTAGAGGATCATTTGGTCAATGGTAGTGACATTGAGGTGGAGAACAGTGAGATGGAGGGCTTGGAGGCCGGCCACCATTTTGAGCAGCTGCTTTGGCCTTTTCTTGGACAAAACTTTCAAGCTAGCATGGCTTTCAACCATGGTCACTTCAATGTCCGCTATTGATGAGCGGGCCATGGAGACAGAGTCATTAGACCGGTCAGTGTTGGAAGAAGAGGAATACTGGGGGAAGGTGAAGAAATCAGCAAAGGGAGAAAAGCCTTGGATTTGATCTGGTTGCTGGGTGATTCTCTTCTGAGCTTCCAGAGATTGGAGTAGCTGCTCTAGCTCCTTGACAAAATTGATTGCCCCTCCAATGATGGAAGCTTGGTCACCCTGCAACCAAATTAAAACATAGATATGAATAGAACTGATCACAGCTTTTCTCACGAAACCCAGGATAGAAAACTACACAAGAACACAACTGGAAGGGAAAGAATGAAAATTTTGTTTACTTCAACCAACGTTGGAGATAAAAAGATAGATGCTCAATAAATTTTAGGAGGGCAGATGTGTTTGGCAAGGGAGAAAAATACCCTTTGAACATAAGAAGTGGGCATCAGTGAGCGAAGAACAGCGAGGTACTCGTTCATCTGCTTTCTGCGGTTGCGCTCCACCGCAATGTGAGTCATCCTCTGGTTCTCCACTTCCTCCTTGTTCTTGCAGGTCTTTGTTCTTCTCCTCTTCCTCCTACCCGGCCCTGCTGTAGCAGGAACAGAACTCAAAGGCATACCTGGTAGAACACTGCCTTGGGCACAAGCCGTCTCTGGGGAAGAGTTCATTTCCCACTTGATATTTTGCAACATGGAGAAAGACGAGGATTCCCAACCATTCTCGCATAGAGCATGATCAAAACCAGCACCACCCAATTCCAATTCATAGTTGAAATCAAGAGGATCCGCCATTTTAGTTTCCTCTAAAAAAACTTCTTGCTCGTGATCATCTAACGCTCTGAAATCGCTGGTCAAAGCAGCTGCTAAGGAATACAAGTCCTTGCAACTGTAGGTGAGTACATCATGAGGGTAATAGGCAGCTGCTTCTAGTGTCATCTTCTTCTTGCTGCCAGCTCCAACTACACTTCTTTCAACTTCCAAATTGAATTCCTGCTCTGGCTAGCCACTATCAATCAATGGCATCCAAATGCCAAAAATGGATCATGGGTCTGTCAAACGCGAGAACCCATGGAAGCCCACCTGAAGGAATTCAGAAAATTTAGGCCAGCAGAGAATGGGAAAGGAGAGCGATTGACATAGCTTTTATAAAGACGAGTGATCGAAGGTAAGGAACATCTACAGCTAATTTGCACGTGAGAACGAAATTTTTTATTCGAGCATATTTTAGTACATAGCAAATATATATAGTGGAAGTGATTAAAATTAATTTTGTGCTGGGTCGAGTGGTTCGATCCTCACGGGCCATGATGTTCAGGTTGCACCGTGTGTGTGGATGGAACCCAAATCTCTTTCCATGACGCTTGGCCAATCCATAACCGCCGATGAGATTCAAAAAAATAATAATAATAAAGAATAAATAAATAAATAAATAAAAATAAAACTACAAAATTTGTTAAAGTGGTTCAAAATTGGTGAAATTATCGAGATGGGCTAATTCCTGCCATATGATAGGAGGCCACTGCCACCAAAAGCCAACATACAAATTGTTGGTTGTGTGAGAGGACAATAATATATAACGTTATAAATTATTATTAATTGGCCCACTTTGGTTAAAGATTAGAGCCTTTTAGCAAATAATCGTTAGCTAAAAGATGTTACCATTTATTTTCAGTAACCGCTAACCGTTTACTCTCTGTAAACAAATGTTCAATGGTTAGAACAATATATAAGTTTAAGAATTTTTTTGACGCAATATTTTGATGGGATATTTTGGTGCTACGCCTTAGCTGATTGGTAACCCTAATGATCTTATGGTTTAGTCTATGGACCAGAGTGATTTCTAATTTTTAATTTTTACTTATACTGAAACAAAATATATTTTCTATTGCACAATCTAGGGTAAATAATTTATATATTACTTTATATTTGATACAGATTAAATATGTTTAATCTTCATATAATGTATTAGTAAAAATTATAATAGTTAGTGCGGATGGATCTGATTGGAAATATTTTTAGTAAAAATTTATTTGCTATAATTAATTATAATGTGAGGTATTCCACTTTATTGGAAAAGAAAAGAGACCAAGATACAAATGTATACCAAGTTTGTATTTTAGGATGCTTTAACCCTACTACGTGTCTTCAATTTTGTGCATCCTAACTTGAATATGACGCCGGAACATCTCTCAGGGATAGATAGGCCAGCCATAATTTTAAAACCTTGAGCCTCAGCCTCAGTATTTTGCTCACAAGGACCAGCCCCTCTATAGCTAGATTGCCGCAACATCCCACACTACCTACAATTGGCGCAACATCCCACACTACGGTGTGGACTGAAGCCCGGCCCCAGAATTGGACATTCCATTAGCATCAACCGCCATAGGCAGGTGCTGCAACAACTCATTCACAACACTCTGCCGATTACGATTACGAGGATTGTGCAATGCCCTTGAGAGTTGATAAAATCTGGGCCAACATCTTATCATTATGCTGTCCCTACTAAGCACTCTGATTATCTTGACTTTGAGTGGTCACAGACATTTTGTGTCATAGAAAATTCATAACAAATCAGAGATGTTTTAATTCTACTATAATTTCCTTTTAACCATAAGGACAGTGAACTAGCTCCAGTTGAGCCATTTTTTAGTATAGTTATTTAGAACTTTTAATCTGAGACCAACTATTATAACCTGTCTTTTTATATCCACGACGGATCGTCACTTTGCTGTTATTCGATCAACTCAAGATGTTGATCAATTAGATTTCATCCTTACTACACAAAGTGCTTGAGTGATTTGATTAAGAGTAGCCTTAGTACTTAGGTATTTTATATTTTATCGGGATACAATTTGTCTCTTCGATTTGGTAATTAAGTATTTTTAGTGAAGAAAGAAAATAAATTCAACAAAAAAATAATATATCATAAGGAGGAAACTCCGATCCCACATAAACCAAAATGAGTTCTATAACTTACGCATGATAGAAGTTTAAGCGGTCACAATAAGTCCAAAATTATTTAAGTAAATAGACTCTAATGTGCTATTCTTCCAAAGCCTTCTCGGAAAAATGGTGTGCTCAACTTGCGATTAGGGTTGTAAGTGGCTCGGTAATGGTTCGGCCGATGGCATTACCATAATATTTACCATTTTATTTTATTTTTTATAAAACTAAGTCATTAACCAAGTTTATAAGGTTCTGACATAACCAAGTTTTCATCATTTTACTCTTAGTTAAACAGTTAATATATGGTTAAATTTTTACCACTTTATATATCATGGATCCAACATTGTTGAATTTGTTAAAATTTAAGCTATCTAAAAAACTTTCTCACTCACAAAATATAAAATGTTGTAACCATCCAATTGGGGTAATCTAATATTAGAAATTAGGAAATAATTAAATAAATAATTTAAATTAATTAAGTTCATCCACTTGATACTCTGACAATTGAAAATTTCAAGATTAATGTTAAAGTAGAAATAAATTTTATAATTACATATAAAATAATTAAATAATATCAATTAAATCGATAAATCAGCTTCAGTGAAGTTTTCTACCATTATCATTTATATTTAAAGTTGGTTCGGTTAAATTAATCAAATTTTTCACCATTTGTTATTATTTGGTGAATAAGTTATTTAATTGTTCCAATAAATTCGAAATAAGTAAATTGGATGACCATTTACAATCCTACATGCAATGACAACATAAGCATTAAAATTTTTAAGTCATTATTCCAAGTTTGGTATGTCATTCACATCTCTCACATAATATCCGGTTATGGTCCTTGCATTTCATGCATGCATGATATTTATTTTCTATTTTAAGACGCTGAGAGTAGATCTATTTAGGTTAAGTACAGGTCGACTGACTGAATTAGGTAACCCGTAATATTTTGTTTTTGGTTCGCGAGTGAGCCGAATTTAGGGTGTTATAATAAGTCATCTCTTCTAAAATGATTAACCAAAGTTGAAAACTTATAGCCTATTTTACTTAAAAACAAGATCTTACCACATTAGGTATTAGATATGGGACTCAATTAAGGGATCTAATAACCCACCCACCTTAAAAGATTTTGTCTTCCAAATTCCTACATTTTGGCCATTTGTTAGCCCCAGCTCACGTCTTTCTTTAACCCATGACCATCAGTCGAGCCAACGTACCTAGTTCGGCCTGCTATCTAACATTGAATTAGGTTAACTCTAAAATAGGAGCATTGGCTAGGCTGCTGGTCATGGGCTAGAAAATGACATGGGTTGGGGCTAGCAATGAGCTAAGTGTAGAAATTTTGAGGATAAAATTTCTTAAGGTGAGTAAGATTGTGAGATCCTTTTAACTTAGTCTTACATCTAATACCTGGTATGGTAAGATCATATTTATAAGTAAAAATGGAAGTATATATCTTCAACTTCATTTAACGTATTTTTAAAGAAATGACTTGTGCCCATTAATTTACACTTTGGGCTAGTCAGTACAGATGGTATCAAAATAACCTAATTTCGTGTTAGATAATGGGTTAGACTAGGGAT
>JAURVB010008913.1:0-15363 GCA_033002965.1 Piper betle
CAAACCATGGTTGCATGAATCGGAATCGGAATCGGAATCGGTTTTCCGGTGAATCGGAATCGGAATCGGAATCGGTCTGAATCGGCCAAGAATCGGTTCAGTTGAATCGGTCTAAATTAATTTAATCAATCATATATAATAATTTGACAATTCATAATATAAATATATTAAAATTAGGTATTGATGTTATTTGATATTATTCTGTGTATTATAGTTTATGATATTTTTAAATATTTTTTAAGATTTTTTTTAAATTATTTAGAATTAATTATTATTTTTGACTCGAGTTAGACTCGAGTCAACTTTTAATTACGAGAATGCCACCCTCCGCTCTTTACCCCCTCCACCGCCGGCGCGCCGGTTGGCCGGCAGGCATCCGGCGGAATCGCGGCGGAAGCGCGGCGGAATCGCGGCGGATCGCGGCGGAATCGCGGCGGATCGCGGCGGAATCGCGGACGGCGGAAGGGCGGAGCGGAATCGGGCGCAGCGTCGGACGGCGGAAGCGCGGCGGAGGGCGGAGCTGAGGTCGGAATCGGGCGGCGGTGGCGTGGTCGGACGGAGCCGCGGTCGGACGGCGGAAGCGCGGCGGAGGGCGGCGGAGCGAACGCGACGGCGGAGCGGGGGAGACCGGGTAGGTTTTAAATCCAAATTACCATTTTACCCATGCTTAAATAATTTAATAAAAATCATACCTAGGGTATTTTGGTAATTTCATAAAAAAACCGATTCCGATTTAAATCGGCCGATTCCGATTCCGATTTAAATCGGTCGGAATCGGCCGAACTCGGCCGATTCCGGGGCCGATTCGGGGCCGACCGAGTCGGCCCCGAAATCGAGATCGGCGCCGCGCCGATCCGATTTAAATCGGCCGATTCGTGCAACAGTGTAACAAACTCCTTGTACATCACACAATTTACGAAATTTAAAAGAGATAACTATAATTAATATTTAAACCACATAAATTGTAGTGATATACACTAATCAAAGAGTTAGTACAAAAAGTTTGCTTTAGTAAGTACTACAACAAATCTTTTTTCACTGTGTAAAGACAAATCCATTTACACAATATGATTTTCAACGTTGGAATGAAAAGGATGACTAAGGTGAGTGAGTTACGCTTGAGAAATGGAGTGACATGTGAGATTGTAAATATTGTTCAACAAAATTGTAAACATTCATTCAAGTCTATAAAAATAAAAGTAGTTAATATTGTTGCTTTTTTCACCTATTTTTTAGTGTGAACTAGTAGCTGCTCGATTTTGGGAGAGCCATTCTTGAATCTTCCCCAAGCGTCAGTCTGGTTTGAATGACATTTTTTTGTTGAGGAGTTGATCAGAAGGTGATATACAGATGCCATTACTTAAGGAAGCGAGGAAGGAGATGAGGAGTAATGGTTAGAGGCTAAGCTTCTAACAAATTGGTATTAGATTTGCCAGATGAGGTGGGAACTTGGGTGGCAACCATGGAATCAGAGCTAGTGGAATTAATCAAAAATCATAGCCAATTTCAAACATCTTGAATATTGGAGCATGACAAATTGTTGAGGGATCTTTCAGTAATGCAGCTCAAGGAATAATCAGCACATTGGCATCCAATATAGAATTCGATTCAATAATTTGTCGGCATAATTCATGCACAACTGCAATTCCAATCAATAGCAACTAATACCAGAATGTCGAGATCAACACCATTAGCGAATCTGCAAATGGCTCTCCAAATCAAATGGTAATGAATTTCTTGGATCTTCACACTTTACATACATCACCTGATTTGTAACACTCTGATTTGGCTAGCACAATAAATAGAATCGAATTAATAAATTTTGAAATAGTAATTTATAACTCATTAAAATAAAAAAACCGATACAACGACCTAATTACTCAAGGCATTAAGAGACAAAACCCCAAGGAATCTAATGCGTAGGTAATACAATGCATACAAGACATGAGGTTTAAATCATGTAATTAAGTCATCTTAGATGAGTCAAATTTAAAAGGGAAATTAAGTTTTCGAAGAAAATCTGACATATTCTCCCTCCAAATAAGAAAAGTAAAAAATTATACAACATATATAATTATCCTAAGGTTTGGCTCTTGTAATTAGGTCATCTTAAATAAATCAAATTAGTAAAAGAGATTAAGTTTCTGAAAAAATATGCTAGATTCTTCTTGTAAATAAAATGATAAAAAAATTACACAACCTATATAATTATTATTCAATCGCCGAAAAGAACATTTCATGATAACATAAAACATTCACAAAAAATATTTCTAAGGCGTTACGCCACAATTTAGATCACTCACATCATATTTAGTATAGAGTTCACATGAGTCCTTCTCCTATAATTACAATAATTATAAAAGTTCTTCTAATTATGTTCCTTCTTTGTTCTATGTACCTACGCAAGTGATATAGTTTTGTGCATCTAGGGATTATTAACCATCAATTTTAGGATTCCAAGTCTTGGAGAAACTTGCACAAAATAAATGAGACCTCTATACCTTGAAATATTTCGTGAGCAACCTCATTTGTGGACAAACAACTAGTGTGAATGATCACAAGGTCAGTTCTTCCCTTGTGATCTCATTAGTCATTACATCCGATTGTATAATCTTTGCCATCTACACATAATATTGTCCAACTGATCAGCAAGAAACTTGGAAATTTAGAACCACCTGAATTTGAAAAATGAAAGATAAAAGTGTAAGATAATTGCTCAGATAACAACTGATCAGAAAGAACCTTGGAAATTTATAACCACGTGAAGTTGAAAAATAAAAGATAAAAGTGTAAGATAATAGCTTGATGTTGACAATTATTTTATATATACATATTGTGTTAACAATATCAAATAAATTATAAATATATTAAAAAAATCAATAATAACCCATATAAAACATGAATATTAAGTTTTTTTAATTTTCAGTTTATCAGTTTGTTTCAGTTGGGTTTGGTTCCAAACCGATTTTTTACACACTTAAGAATTTTATCCAAGGTGAAAACCGAATCGAACTGAACTTTTTCCAAGACCAAATTAAACCAATTAGTTCTCTTCAGTCGGTTTGTTCGGTTTAAGTTGAACTTTGGTCAGCCCTATTTACCATAACGTCAACTAGAAGAATTGAACAGCCCATGATAACATTTTTACCCGGTCTATCTATTTTTTATATATAATAAAAACGAATTTTGATAAATATCCTTGAATTTTAATATTAAAAAAATGCAACTAAAGCAATAAACCTACTAACACCCAAAAAATACTAACGTGATAAACGCCCTCTTTGTGGCACGATTAATGGTAATGACTAAGTTCCAATTTTCTAGTCTACCAACCAGCAAATTGGATTTCATCTCAAATGACAACCACTAGTAACATATATGTTCATGTAAGGGTGCGCAATTGAAAGGAGTCTAAAAAGAGGGGCCGTGATGTCGCAATTTCAACACCTCCCACACGACCAGGTGGGTGCTCTCAATTATAAAAAATAACAAATTTTCTCAACGTCATATTCTCGTTTAGGGAACAAAGTGAGCGACTTTAAAGGAGCATGATGAAGGGGAACCGTCACTGATAGAAAATCGCTCAACATCAACGGGCAATTTATTACCCTAAAATCTAGTCCTAAATTAGTGACCGCGTTACGCCCATGTCGAAACGGACAGTTTTTACGACCGCATTGTGACCACAAAGGTGGTCGTTAAATATATGAATAGTTTAGTAATGGTCTAGCAACCAATATAACAACCGAAACTTTGTAACCATACCATGCGTTTGCCGACTACGGTTGCAAAGTTATCAAAACACTTGCAACTGCTATTTATGATCACATATCGATCATTAAGTTTTATTTTGAAATCAAATAATTTGAAAATAAATTTGCAATTGTGTTTGAAGTCGCAAATCGGTCACAAATTTTTATGACTTATATTGTGACCGTATAAGCAATAAAAAATGTCGCAAAATATTCTACCCCCACCCCACCCTCCCCAATCCTCGCCACTGCCACCCATTGTTGCCAAAGGCCTCCCTACACATTTTAGGAATACTATTTTACTTTTTAAAGTTTTATATTTCTTTCATAAAAATGTTAATCGGATTGAAATTGTTGATTGTTGTTGAATGTAGTTGAATGTTTATTGTTTAGGTTTTTTGACAAATTTATAAAATTAGTGTTTATTTGAGTTTATTTTAGATTTATTTTGAGTATGGAAAAATTACGGTTTATTTTAGATTATTTATTGTTTATGAAATTAGGGTTTATTTAAAGTATTGATTATGATAATATTATTAGCATAATTTTATTTGTTTAAATTCATGATTAAAATTAGTAATTAAATTTAATGATTACTTTGGGATGATTGAAAATAGATGTAGAAGTAATAATTGAATTAATACTGATGACACACTGCTTAACCATGAGATTTGAATTTTCATAACTCTTAATTACAATTTAATTCTATAATCTAACGTATTCAACTTAATTAGTGTTTTCCTATTGTTGATTAGTTTGAACTATAGTCGAGTACTATGATTTATGATTGTAAAAGATCAAGTACATAACTTAATCTTTCTTTTGCCACAATGAGTTTTGAGTTGAGTTGAGCACTATGATTTTATAATTAACTTCTAATTTGTCATAGTTTTATTTCACAATCATCTACAACAATAATCTTCAAGTATTGCATGCATTTTATATGAACATTCAATGCTAATGTATGCTATTATATTTTAGACATTTCAATTAACTTGTTGTCAATGTTTAGTGCATGTGATAATAAATATAAATGAGCGTGATTGGATGTATTAAAGTTGGTTAGGAAGAGGAATTTTCAATTAATTATGAGTGAGAAGTTGCGGTGTTTCTTGATTTCCATTCTCGCGTATGGGAATTATTAGTAGTTTGGAAATTCTTTGTTCAAGCAATCAATGTGCAATCGATAGAGCATAGAACGAGATGATGTCCAACACCATTTATATTATTATGGATTTATGTTGGCATATGATATAAGGACCGCTCATGGTGAGAGTTTATTGTCCACATCTAGATATCATGAGTACGGAAGTTCAAGTTCAAGTGTTATTGATCAGGATAATTTAGGGTTTAGGGAGGTGGTATATGATGTTGCTAGTCCATATTTTGAGGCTCTAATCAATCGACATACCACCATTACCCCGATCAATGAAAAACCTAATATGGATGTGCAAACATTTTATGATCCCTTCAACAAGAAGATGAAGAATTTATCCAAGTGGTGAATATGCATCTCCTCTATATACAACTTTAAGGTTATTATATATACAAATAAACCATTATGTTGTCCAAACAACATTTGATGAGTTTGTTTCTTTTATGAAAAATGTTTTGTCAAGAGAGAACAAGATGCCAGGTTCTTTTTATGATTAAAGAAATTGACCGAAAAAGTTAGGAATAAGAGTTTATATATATATATATATATATATATATATATATATATATATATATATATATGTTCCAACAAGTGTATGTTGTTTTATAAGGAGACTACTTACTTACAAGAGTGTCTATAGTGCAAAGCCCCAATATATATCTACCAGCAAAGGAAGTTGGTCATTGGAAGAAAAGCATCGAAACTAAAGTGTTGTGATCTTTTCCTATTATTCGAAGATTACAAAAATTATTCATGCCGTGATAGATCGTCAAACACATGTCTTGCACTGAATCAATTGGTCTTTGAGGTTATGACTCACCCTTTACATAGCAAGGCATGAAAACCTTTTAATAGATGCCACCCCTCCTTTGCTTCAAATCCACGCAATGTAAGATTAGGCTTCTGTGCAGGCAGTTTTAGTCTATTTAGACATTCAACAAAGTCATATTCTATTTGGCCAGTAATTATCATTGTTTATAATTTGCCATCATAGATGTGCTTGACATGTCCATTTATGTTCTTATCTTTGCCCATTCCTGAAAAAGCCAAGCATGGTTAGAATATTGATGTATACCTGAGACCTCTCATGGATGACTTGAAATTGTTATGGGTTGATGGTGTTGAGACATGTAAATTTCATTTTATATGTGGGTAGCTTTGTCGTGGATAATTAATGATTTCCTAGCTTATGGAATTTTGTTTAGATAGAGCACCCATTATAGGCTTGTGCCCTACTTGTATGAAAAAAACAAAAGCTTTCTGTCTACAACACTCTGGCAAACCTTGCAAGTTTGATTGTCATCAACGACATCTTCCTCAAAATCACCTATTTAGACAACAAAGACAACAATTTTTGAAATACAGAGTTGAAAAAGATGGACCACCACCAATATTAACCGGTGAGGAGATTCAATTAAGAGTAGATATATTGTCAAACATATAATCTAGGTCATAGTTGTAAAGTGATGAAAGACTTCCTGCTTTTGAAGATACTCACAATTAGTGGAGGAATTTATCTTTTGGGAGTTGTTGTATTGGAGCACTTTATTAGTGCAACATAATATAGTTGTTATACATGTGGAGAAAAATTTCTTTGAAAACTTATTTTAAATGTTGATGGCTGAAAAAGGAAAAGAACAAAGATGATGCTAAAAGTCGAAAGACATTATTGTGCATTGTAATTGACCTGAATTGGATTTGAAGGACAAGGGACACCGCTTGTTGATGCCCAATGTCACTTACTCGATCACCAAGCAAGATGTACAAGATGTTTGCCGATGGATTAAAACATTAAAATTACCTGACAGATACGCTTCAAATATATCAAATTGTGTCAATGATGATTACAATATGGGTGGGCTTCAAAGATTGTCATGTTTTCTCCGAGAGGATTATGTCCGTAAAACCATGATCTGAGTTAGGGTTTAATACTCTTGAATCAGTCGGTTCAACTCAAGTTAGCTTTGGAACAGGTGCGCTAAATCGAGGCCGACCACGTGTATGAGCCATGAGGGGTCACATGGACCTAACATATAATGATAACGTCAGTAGTATATCATGAAAATGAGTTATTAGAATATATGATAGTGTGCTGGTTCATTTTTTTATTTTATATAGTAGACCGTAGAATTAGATTTAGGTCATCTATCGCATTAGTATTTTTAGGTAGGTTGTAGGCTTAGAGCATGTCATTCAAGTTAGGACTCAATTATTTTATTTTTTATTATTGACTTGAGTCAGGAGAGAGTCAATTTATAATTATGAAATTGTCATTGCCTTATGTCTTCTCCTAGCCAATCACTCTCCCTGACATGCATCTCGATTGTCAGCGACCGGCTGTGCTGCTGGCCGCCATCTCTGGCCACCCTTCCACTGTTGCCTTCCCTTCTCTTCCTTCCCCCACCTTCTCTTTCCCTTACCGTATTCACCGTCACCCCTCCCTTGCTATGTTTCGTTAAGCGCCGCTAGACTCACCACCACTAGTCGTGCCTCTTCTCTACCGGACAACCCATAGCTTCTCTCCCTCATCGTCATTGGCACCTTTCCAACTAGAATCTCTATTCGCGGATGACCCAAAGATGCCATCTTTTCTAGAGCTCGTTGGGTATTTCCTTTGCACCGCGACTTCACTCGACCATCGCTGGCGACCCGTTGTCGCCACTAGCCAGTCATTAGCAGATCAAGGTGGGCTCGCCATTCCTATCCTGACCGAGGTTGAGCTCGTCCACTCCTCCCGGAATCTTTCTCCATCACGGGGTAGAAAATTAAGCAGCTATTGACGAGTTGTATGGTGGCCTGACATAACAATTGATTCCATTGGTCAGTGCTCGGTCGACCTGTGTTGTCCTGCCCCTTGTCATGCCTGCTAGGGCCCCATTCGTTCCTCCTTGCTGTTCGGCCCCCTGCAATAGTAGGTTGCCACCAGCTGTGTGATGTCACTAAACGGCAACCTCCGTCCCTTGCTGGCCCTCACACATGTCAAGAATCTAGTTTAACCCTCACTGGCCTTGTCGAACTATAGCCAACCCGTCACTGCTATCGCTAGGTATATATAATTTAAAATAGAATGCATGGTTTGTGATTAATTAGCATGATGTGTTTAAAAATTGTGATGTGATTATTCTTATGATGGAATGGTATATTAGTGTATGAATTGATTAGTATGATCATGATGAATATGATGATGATTGTCAATAAATAGGTTATGATAAATGACTATAAAAATGAGTGGGAGTGACTCATATGCATTAGTAATTATTTGATGAACTTGTTTGCATGTTTTGAATGTGGATCTGTGCTAGCAAGTTGATTTTGACAATTAATTGATTAGTTAATGATGAAATTGAGAATTAGGAGCCCTAATGTAATACTTAAGAAGGATTATTGTTAATCCCTGAATTTAATATACGTTGTTTGATTGCTCATGAATTGGTATAAGGGGATATTAATCTAAATATCATAAGTGTGATTATGATTTAGTTGGTTGTTATGAGAAATACTTGTTGATTGATTTATGTAGTGATAGTATTCATGTTTTAATAATGACAAATGCCTCTAATTGGACATTTTCACGTGCAAGTTTACTTTTCTGATATGACATGGTGGTGATTAGATGCATTCATTCACAACATTCATGTATCATACAATTAGCATGGGCATTACCAGTTAGTTATGATGTATGGGTATGGAGTAGGAGCTCGCTGCTTAGGTGCGTGGCCTCACTTGAAGCTTCTTTTAGGTCCATTTAGGACTCGTCTCTTACTTTTCACTCTACTCTGTGTGATTTGATTTATTGTTTGCAAGACGGGTTAAGTGGTGTTTTATCAGATCCCACTTAACTTGGGCTATTTAGTCGAATAGTTTTCCGGATTGTGGAGGAAATATTGTGGCATTCAATATATAAGGCTTACATTGTGGAGGAAACGTCAATAGTCTATACTTTTTATTTTGAAGATGACATTCCAACACTCTTGCATCATCATCAACAAAATCTAGATGGTGGTCTTAGAGGTAGGATTGGTTGTCTGTTAATATTTTCACATCTAGATAGAACAAAGTTTTCCCTCGAGTCTGATTTCGAAAACAAGATATACTATAAATTGCCTTCGGTCTTATTATATAAATCCCTTCCGAGTCCTACATATATAATTTTTTGAGTTTTCAGTTAGACGAGGGATTGTGCAACCAACTCGCATGCACCATTAGCAGGTGCCCGTGCTAGTCACAGTGGGCTTTAGATTAGTTAGAGGGTTGTTCCATTCCCAAGGGATCCTGACAACTGCAAGTTTTGTTTTCCTTACACCCAAAGAAATGTGAAGGTTTACAGGTAGTGTTTAGTACAACACACATCTGGACATGTGGTTCAAAGGGTACTGAAGGTAATTGCCTGAGAATACTCGGCCTTTGTGCTCAAAGCCAAGAGAGATATAGACGACAGGAGAGGGCTTAAGATATACTGGTAGTCCTGAGGAATCAAAAAAATGAAAAAATGCTGAGAGAGGCATTAACAGACTAGTTAGTTTAGGATGCTACCAGGTCTACAGCCTGGTGGCTCCTTAGTAAATGCCCTTCACAGAGTTCAACAAAAGATATATGTGGTTTTATTTAAATTAAGAGTTAGCTCTCATTTGCCAGATTCCTATAGTTATTTTTGTACTAGTAACACTCATTATTGACGTGTTTTTATTATATATGTAGGTGATGATCATGATATGGATGTGCCAGCCTAGACAGAGGAGCAAAAATGTTTCTTGCACACACATGTCATATGATAAAATGTTTAGTACTTCTGATTATTATATTATGATAATGAATTTGATGTGATGACATGCTATATGTATTATTAATAGAACTAATATCAATGAAATGATGTGAATTTTATTTAGTAAATATGTTTAAATGATGAATATGACCAACAGATAGGTCAAGACCTAGTTCACTAAGGTAAGATGAAGGTAAATCAACAGTCAAGTCAAGACACAACAAAGAAATGAATTATACACTTGAGTGAAAGTATTGTGTGAATGTTTTATTAAATGTTCATATTGTCTATGATTTGACATAGTGGCCCTTATTGTACTTTCAGGGGTCACTTTGTCTGTTTTATTTTAGGATTTATTAATTTTTATCATTATTGATTGGTTTAATGTGACTTGGTTGACATGACATTTATGTAGGTTCGGATTATCTTTCATCTTAAGACGCCAAGAGTAGGTATATTCGGGTTAGGTTCGGGTTAGCCGACTTAGTCGAGTGACCCGTAACATTCCGATGTAGTTCGCAAGTGAGCTAGATTTGAGGTGTTACAATGTCTATCACATTTCGTGATATAATTCCCAACCCTTTGTAAAATGCAATGACAGACATGTGTCATATTTTTAAAAACATCACATCAAGAAGCTTAGTTGTCAAACATTGTGAACAATTAAAAGAGGACATCCTCTTAATACTTTGGAAGTTAAAGAAGATTTAATCGCCCGGTTTTTTTATTCAATAGAACATTTTCCTATTCACTTAGCTTTTAAGGATTGCATATGTGGACCACCTCACTATTGATGGATATATCCTTGTGAAAGATTGATTCAATATTTAAAGGGAAAAATATCTAAAAAATCGTATCCTGAGCATTACAGGTAGGATTGGTTGTCATTCCAACACTCTTGCAACACTATTTAGAAATACTTTTACTTTGAAGATGACATTCCAACACTCTTGCATTGTTGTCAACAAAATCCTGATGGTGGTCCCAAAGGTAGGACTGGTTGTCTATTAATATTTTTACATCCAGGTTGAACAATCTGTCCTACTAATGATTTTCAAACACTTGAAGACAAAGAATTACATGTCACCCATACTTATGTCTTTTTGGGTTGTGAAGAGCTAGGACCTTATGCCAAGTTTGTGCAATCAAAACTTGTTCTTCCATATAATATTTCTTTTCATTTAAAAAATATAACATGTTCTTATTATATAGTGAAGATTCTTCGATGCAAATGTCAGGCATCAACATAGGAACATCTCTGACGAAGATCTAGAGAAATATAGGGATTCTATTTTTGCAAGATGGTTACATATTTTGTAAGTAATTTAAGAATCTAGTAAGACAATTTTTATATGATTTGAAAAACTTCACTATTGAAAATGTTATTTTTTCCTCATGTGATTATACAAATCATAGATTTTATATTGATAATCGTATTTGCACCTTATCCTATGGTCCATCTCGAAATGTCAGACATTTTAAAGGATATTATACAAATGGTTATAAATTTTAGATCAACATCTATGATGACCTCAGACGAACATTCCAACAGATATGAAGTGACTTCATCTTCAGATTTAGAATCAGTATCTAAAGACGAATAACAATGTGACAACTAATAATGTAATTTTTGGAATTCTTTTGTAATCCTTGTATGTGAGCAAAGAAATTCACAATCATTTTTTAAAAAACTTTTTGACTGTAGATATGGCTTGTGCTCATTTTTCAGTTCAGCGTGGTAGTGGTCACGTAAATCATGATTCCATGGGAGGGGTCTCGTGGATGAGCTGATGGCATCACCATTGGATGAGCATGCCCCTACACCACATTGGGTGATGATGTGGAGGAGCCTCATGCAGATGTCAGCAATGAGGTAGATAGTTCTTGGCAACCTTGAGGACCTAACAAACCACAAGCGTAGAGGTCGTCTGCATCTTCTAGAGCCTTGTTTTATCCGGTTATGGGGAGGTAATATTTTCATATTATTACTCTAATATTTTGAATTTAATTTTAATGCAAATCTTGGATGTACATGTCTAATTATATTATGAATTTTATAGACTTCTTGATCTGAGTATACCTAGACAGATTAGTGCCACAATTAAGGGCAAGTTCCATGGAGCATATCCAAGGTGGAATGATGTGCTTCCTTATCTCAAGGATATATGGTACAAAGAGTAGATGACAATTACACCAACATTCAATTTTGATTATTTACACATGAAAAATGTATTACATATTTTGTAAAGTTGTTTAATTTTATTTCATGTGAAGTATAGATAGAGGTTGGAGGATGAGCCGCAGGCACGATCTGCCTTCTTCGAGGTAGCCCCCATATTATATAAAGGGATGATGAAGCAAGCGAGAGATGCAGCACTCACACAATTTGACACATGAAACCTTGCTGATTGTGTGGTGGAAGATCAACCTGTTTGGATTCATCCAGACATCTGGGAGCATCTCATATGGGATCGATGGGCTACTAATAGATTTTAGGAGTTATCATAGAAGAATAAGAAGAACTGAATGACAATGATGAACAACGAAATAACCTGTCTTATTGGTGGATCTGTTAGTCTATAGATCCATGAAGTATGAATACTTTTCTTTAATTATTTTGTTCGAACATTCAATTAGGTTATAAGTTATTTAAATTATTTTCCAAAGCAGGAGAAACATCTAGGAGGCCCTATCCCTTGGTCAATTTTGTTTGAGCACACGCACTGGAAAGACCAAGGGAAGGGCACATATGCTGATAAGAAGTCAAAAGCTATGGCCGTAAGTTTTGATATTTTATTTTATTTTTGCTTATTATGTACTTTTTAAATAAGCAAATAAGTGAATTCTAATTTCCATTTACAAATATGTTTTTGTTGCCAAATGTTTAATTGTTTTTGATAATTCAAGTAAAATAATAAACATGGGTTGGAAGAGCTTTTTTGTTATTTTTGCTTTACAAGAGAAAGACCCTGTGTGAAGATTTTGCATTTCCTCCCTTATGAATTTCAAAATGTTTTATGAATTAGTACTTTTTGAATGCATAATTCTATTTTGTATCATTTGTCAAATGTTTAATTTTTGCAAACAATTCGAGTAAATGATTAAGCATTGGTTGGAGGAGCTTCTGCGTTATTTTTGTTTACAAGAGAAAGACCCATGTGAAGAATTTACATTTCTTGTTTGCTGAATGTGAAAATGTTATATATATGTGTATTTTTTTTGTGAAATATGGATTATGAAATTGTGAAATATGAAATGTAAAATTTATAAAGAGTTGAAAATTTTCAAATGGTTTAATTAAATTGGAGACTCAGCTAGAATTTTATTAAAATTATATATAGTACAATGATTTCATTAATAAACTATTATTTTGTCAATGCTTTTTTAAAAAAAACTATTAACTGATCTGTCCTAACCAATAACGTTTTTCCAAGCTAGGTACCGAGAGTGTATAAAGTTGACATATGGTACTAATCCTTTAACTAGCCGTTGACGGTCGACCTTGTGTGTAAAACCCACGATTCGAGTCAGGGTTTTATATTCAGAACCGGTCGGGTCGACCGTTATTTTTTCGAGTTGAGTCAGTTTCAGGACACGTGTACTGAGCCGACGCCGGTCGCGTGTATGAGCCATGAGGGTCATGTGTACCCAAGTATATGATGATAACGTCATGAACACAGGAGAAAAGAATGAGTTATCAGAATATATGAGAGTATGCAGTTCATTTTTTTATTACGATATATATAATGGATCGTAGAATTAGTTTTAGGCCGTTTACCGCGTTAGGACGCGTTCGGGTAGTTTGGGTGGGTTGTTAGTCATAGAGCATATCATTATAATGTTGTGGTGTTGTTTGATTTTACGGGATTTTTCCCGATTTTTATGAATTTTTTAGGATTTAATACGAGTTAGTTATGATACTTGACTCGAGCCGGAGACGAGTCAAGTATTATTTACGAGTTCAGTGATCTAATGAAGTAGATCAGGTCAGAGCATGATAAGTGACCACGGCATAAGTTATAGACACGTAATAAAATTAGTATGAATAGGATGAGCTAGGATTAATTAATTTTTATGATTTTCTGATTGTTATGTTGATGGATGCTTGCATTGTGATTGTGATGTTATTGAGTTTGATGCATCATTTAGTTAGCGGGCGTTAGTATTTAGTTTTGATGTGTAGGTACGGAGTAGGAGCTCGCCGCCTAGGCGCGATGACACGCTTGGAGCTTCCACCAGGTCCGTTTAGGACTCGTCTTGTTTTACGCTCTTCCATTGTATGTTTATTTTATTATTGCAGGGCGGGTTAAGTGGCGTTTTATTGGATCCCACTTAACTCGGGCCATTTAATCGAATATTTCCGGATTAATAACCCCTCGAGGATGAGATCCCTCGAGGATGATTTCGAAAACAAGATCCACCACAAGTTGCCTTCGGGCCTATTATATGAATCCCTTCCCAGGCCTATATATATAGTTTTATCGAGTTTTCAGTGAGACGAGAGATGGAGAAACCGACTGCACGTACCATGCAGAGGATGCCGTGACAGTCAAAGCGGGCTCTGGATTAGTGCCAGCGGACTGTTCCATTCCCGAGGGATCCTGACAACTCCGCGTTTGAGTTCCTCACACCCGGAGAACGTGGAGGTTTACGGGTACTGTTTAGTACAGCGCATGTCCGGACTTGTGGTTCAAAGGGTACTAAAGGCGACTGCCTGAGAGTACTCGGCCTTCGTGCTCAAGGCGAGGAGAAATATGGAGGTAAGGAGAGGGCTTAGGATAAAGTTTCACGAGAAGTACTGAAAAAGAAGTGCTGAGAGTAGCACAGTACCAGCAGCAGAGCAGTAAGTTCGGGATGCTACCGGGTCTGCAGCCCAGTGGCTCCTCAGTAGTGCCCTTCAGAGTGTTCTTGAGGAAGTATATGGTTTTCTTTCATATGAGAGTTTGCTCTCATAGCCAGTTTGCTATAGTTATTTTCTTTTCGGACCAGTAACGCTTGTTACTGACGTTTTTCTTATATATATGTAGGTGATGAGCACGAGATGGATGTGCCGGCCGGGACGGAGGAGCAATAAGGTCTTCTGCACACACATATTGGGTGATTGAATATTTCATGTTTTGTTTATGATGTTGTTTAATAAACATGCTATGATTAAATGTTTGAGGCATGATAATGATACGAAATGAGATGAACACAGTAGCGCAGCAAAAGTATGATGGGTTAGGACCCAAGTTCCAGAATGAGCTTATAGTATATCAGATTGTGTGTAATGAAATTGTTGATATATGCTTATATACTTGTATATATTATTTTCACAGGGTGGACCCTAATCGCACTTTTAGGGGAGACCCCTTTCTGTTTTATTTCAGAATTTTGATCGTAACTGTATTGGTGTGTATTTTGAATTGCTTGTCATTCATGTAGTACCATGTTAGGATTTTGCGTATTTATTCATTCATGATGGATCGTATCTTCATCTTAAGACGCCGAGATTGGATCCACAGGAGTTAGGTTCGGGTTAGCCGACCTAACCGGGGCCTGTAACATGCCGGTTCGGTTCACGAGCGTGAACCCAGATTTAAACAAATACTGGCACGAAAACACCTCACGACACACGCATGACACTTTTACAAAGATGAAGAAACATCTGCCCCAGTCCACGAAAGAATACGTAAATCGAACCAGTTACCGTT